>JAJOZX010015606.1:0-67968 GCA_023014485.1 Bathynomus jamesi | reverse complement strand
TACACTGTTCCGAAACTTCGGAATTATTCGTATTTGACGGATATACGAGAGATCATACAACTATCAGATAAATCGCTACATAAAGCAGTTGACGTTAAATCTGGCTGGTTCATAGAAAGAAGGTTATCAGTAGAGTTTTCTTGCAATATCTTTGTATTAGATTTAACTTGTTGCCAGTTGTTAAAAATAAGGGTGCTAGTATCTGCGATAAGAATGATTATAGGTCAATAGCACTTTCCAGTATACTTTCTAAGATGTTAGAATATGTCATTTATAATAGGATAAGTACATACTTGCAGACTTATGACACTCAGTTTGGCTTTAGAGTGAAAAATGGTACTGACATGTGTATTTATATGCTAAAGGAAGCCGTCCTAAAGTACAAGATGTCAAGTAGCAATGTAAATTCCTGTTTTTTTTTATTCATCCTAAGAAATTAATAGAGTTAACCATCACAAACTTTTCAAGAAACTCTTGTGTTGAGGGGTTCCTAATTATATACAATACTTAGGATATTTGAATTCTGGTATACAGAGCTGACTATGTTTGTCAAATGGAAAAGCACTGTATCACCAGGTTTTAAGGTAACTAATGGTCTTAGGCAAGGAGGTATATTATCACCCTACCTTCTCTGTATATACATGTGTAAAAATGAACAATGAGTAATTCCTATATAATCTTTATATTCAAATCTTCATTTTTCCACAATGACCAAACTCGCATAATGCAAGTTTGGATGACTTTAGTATTCAATGTATGGTAAATTCTTTAACCTATTATTATGTATATGTTGTTCATTCATACGTCCATTTCCTTTCTTGACCTTTATCTTTTGTTAATTTTATTAATTATTCATTCAGCTACCTATTGTCTACCAATTGTCAACCCATTTTGTGACTAACAATTTGTGTACAAAACTTTATGCATTCGTACATGTTCGCAAATGATCATGATCACGTACGTAGTTACCTTACATGTAAGTACGTTCACATGTATTCTTTTTATTTCTTTTCTTTAAATTAATTAATTTCTCGCAATACTCAAAATGCTTATACAAGTGTTCGAATTCTGCTGACAGCAGCGAAAGCAAGAGTTTCTGAGGTGAAAATCTCCTCTCGCTTGCTTCTAATTTATAAAACATTATTATGTGTGTTATGTTATATATATATATATATATATATATATATATATATATATATATAAAGGGTGTCCCATAAGTCCGGCATCATAGGAGAAATTCAAATTTTTCTATTTCTACAAACAATAATTCATATTTTTCTATTTCTAGAAACCATAATTCATATTTTTCTCTTTCTACAGGCCATAATGTCTGTGAGCAAGGAAGAACGAATCCAGATAATTCTACTCATAGGAAATCGGAGTCAAAGAGAGGCCACTGCTGAATTTAACAAACTGCATCCAGACCGCGAGCCAATAACACAGAGTTGTGTTAGCAGACGTGTTGCAAAATTTAAGGAAACATGATCCATAGAAGATAAATCACGCAGTGGACCTTCAAGGCGGTCCACTGACGATGATACAGCGACTGCTATCCTAGCTCATTTTAACAGAAGTCCCAATAAGTCTCTACGGCGATTGTCCGCCGAGACAGGAGTGTCGAAAAGTAGCATCCATCGCATTCTTCAGGCTCACAAATGGCATCCATATAAACTTCAGATCCTACAGAAATTAAGCGAAGATGATCCGACCGGCGGATGGAATTTTGTGAATGGGCTACGACACAATATACTCGGGATGCCAATTTCCCGTCCACCATTCTGTTCAGTGACGAGGCTGTTTTTTATGGAAATGGTGAGGTAAATCGACAGAACACCCGCTACCTCTCTCAAAACAACCCTCACTAGTATACCTCTTCAAAGGAACAAGGTGCATCTCGGGTGATGGTAGGGTGTGGCATTTGGAAGGATCGCATCATAGGCCCCTTCTTTTTCGATGAACATGTCACTGGAGGCACCTACCTACGTTTGCTCAAGGAAGAAGCATTTCCCATTGTCTTGAACGAAGAAGGAAATTTCCCAACATGGTTCCAGCAAGACGGTGCTCCTGCACATTACAGCACCCAAGTAAGGGAATACCTGTACCAACAATTCCCTGGTCATTCGATAGGACGTCGAGGGCCTGTGAAATGGCCAGCTAGAAGCCCGGATCTCACGCCACAAGATTTTTATCTCTGGGGCCACTTGAAAGCGCTGGTATACGCAGAGAAAATTAGGAGTGTTGAACATTTGCGGCAGCGCATTATTGGGGCATGTAACACCATTACTCCTGACATCATTCACCGTGTGCTTGCTGACTGGGTATCACGTCTGAATTTGTATATTGGAAACAATGGTGGACATATTGAGCACGTTCTGCAAATAAAAGCTTTTGTTTTGACTTTTTTTATTATTTTTCCTATGATGCCGAACTTATGGGACACCCTGTATATATATCGTATGTGCCCATGTACTTTATGTTATACTCCTAACATCCTAATTGTCTATAAATATGAAACACTGTAAAAAACTATAGTTAACCGTTTAATTGTAATTAACTGTAATACTTTAATATAATGTACTTGATGTACTTTAATGAAACTATAATTAACGGTAATAATTTAATATAATGTAATTAATGTACTTTAATGAAACTGTAATTAACGATAAGAAGCGAATGTGAATTAATTGGTAATTATAATCATAGTTGTAATAAACCAAAATTACAATGTACTCAATAATGTACTTGGGATTGTACTCAATATACGACCCGACACTATGTGCCATTTAGGAATGTACACTCGGCGATATTATTATTTTTTTCGTTGGGATAAATTTTTGATGTGCTTTCTACTTTGCCAAATAAATGGGACTTGTTCTTTTTAAAATTTATTAATCATTTTTAGATTTAGCTTAATAATGAATCCTGAGTAACTTTTCGCAATGCTCATGTTTTGTATATGGTCTCTCCTCGTTATAAAAGACGAAGTCATGTCTTGCCTAAGCATTTAATTGTAAATCTTAAACCTTTAATTTTTACTCATATGCATATTTGAGTGTAAAGATGCATGGTTCATTTTCCACTTTTAGTTAACTTGGCAGATCATGATAATATCAGATCTGAAAATACGCGGTTTAAGATAAAAATATTGCTTCATCTTCAAATATCTTATTTAATCGTTTAAACATTACCACAGCTAAAATATTTACTTTATTTCCAAATATTGTGCAAAAATAATGCAGCCTTTTCATCATTTAATAATAATGATGATGTTAGCAGTTTATGGGTATATAAACCCACAAAAATTCTTCCATGTTCATTCTGAATGAGACTACGAGGCTGAGCATTACTTGTAACATTTTAGCAGTAAATTACAGTAAGAAAACGTCTTTATCTTCTCCTTCGAGCCATGCTCTCTTCAGAGAACTTAGTCATTAAAATCTCCCGATACGTGACAAGAAGAATCCGGAAACCTCAGAGAATTTAACAAGCCTCTCAGAATCCTCCGAGCCACCAGAACCCCCATCGACTTCGATACAACCCAAGACTATAGAAAGAGAAGAATTAACAAAACTGTCGAACCTTGCCAGGATAAAAAGTAGACTCTGCCCCAGGATTCTTCCAGTCTTCCAAACCCTGGAACTAGAACTAACATCCAGTTGGATAGCATGCCACGACTTCCAGTTCGTCACATCCACCCTTGAACCGGTGTGTCACGACTCCAAGTTCTCGACGCCTAGTTTTCATTCAAGAAGAAGTGGCCAGCAAGACACGTCTTCAGGACACGTCTCCAAGGATTTCGCCGTAGGAATCTTGTTAAGTACAGAGCTCTTTTTTTTAAAGTAATCTCTAAACATTTGAGAAGTCAGTATTATTAACAGTAAATAATTAGTATCAAGCCAGAATTTAAAAAAACACAGTGAACATTCCATACACCAGTGATATATTTCTTTCCATTGAAACCGAGTTATTTCCACTATTATAGTTAGTATAGAATAATTTTATTTTATGTACCAAACATAATATTACCGTACCTTCGCGTACATTCGAGTGAAATGTTGTTTACATTTTTTATTTTTGTTTAAATTTTTTCAAATTATTGAATTCAATTGACTTCAAATTATTGTGCATTTATTGTGTATTATTATAATAGACATAGAGAAAGTTTATAGTTATAGAGACACTTGATAGCAGTTCAAGTCAGTAGGTTGCATTCAGAGGGACAACCGCCCCAGAGATTTATAGAAATTCTTGATAGCAGTTCAAGTCAGTAGGTTGCATCCAGAGGGAAAACCGCCCCAGAGATATATAGAAATACTTGATAGCAGTTCAAGTCAGTAAGTCAGTTTAAGTCAGTTCAAGTCAGTCAGTCACTCAGTTAGTTTCAAGTTAGTTAATCAGTTTCAAGTCAGTCAGTCAGTTTCAAGTCAGTCAGTCAGTCAGTTTCAAGTCAGTTGTAGTCAGTCCCCAGTTAATTGCAGTCAGTTGCATGTCAGTTTCAGTTGTAGTCAGTCCCCAGTTAGTTGCAGTCAGTTGCATGTCAGTTTCAGTTGGAAGTCAGTTGTAGTCAGTTCCAAGTCAGTTGTAGTCAGTCCCAAGTCAGTTGTAGTCAGTCCCAAGTCAGTTGTTGTCAGTCCCAAAACAGTTGTAGTCAGTCCCAAGTCAGTTGTAGTCAGTCCCAAGTCAGTTGTTGGAAGTTTAAGTAAGTTTGAAGTTCAAGTCAGTTTGAAGTTTAATTCAGTTTGAAGTTTAAGTCAGATTAAAGTTTAAGTTAGTTTGAAGTTTAAGTCAGTTTGAAGTTTAAGTCAGTTTCAGTGCAGTCAATTTAATTCAACCTTTTTTTGTTGTAAAAGAGAAGGTAATTCAACCTGAATTTAAGAGAGTTTAAGAGAATTTAATTCAACCTGAATTGACAGGTTCATGACTTTAATTCAACCTTCTTTTTTTTGTTGTAAGAAGGAAATTGACAGATGTGTCTCTTTTCGCATGCAGTAATTGTGTATATAAATATATAGGTGACATTATATATTTTATTGTTTGTAACCAAAACTGTTTCTACAAATGTTTGTAACGATTTTGATAATTATTTTGATGTATATGATGACAGTAATAGTGTAGTAACTAATCGATCATGTCCCCATGACTTTTTAAATTACTATGGGGAGGAACATGCCGTCCCTCCGTTTTGTTTGAACTCCTTTAATTTGTGTTCTGAGCAGTGTGACAATCAATGTTTTCCTAAAGAACAAAGTGCTCACGAAAAGATATAGTGTTAATTTCAGACATCATATCTCCCCAATTGGTCAATCTCAATTCCCCTGAATGCAGTATTCCAAATTTTCTTTTTTTTCTCAATACCCCAACCCCAGTTGAACCCAGTGTCAACTAGGGAAATGGTTCAACCATGGTTGACTCTACTTTGGCTCCAGTCAAACCACAGTTTAACCATCTGTTTTCTTTCACCCAGGTTGGTCCAGAAGCCAACCAGGAGCCTCTTTTGGTACAATGGAACATAACCTCAATTTAAGTTAAGTTGTGTTTTTTATTTTTAAGAGTATTATATGGAACCTATAACCCCATGTTCAGTTCATTAAAATGCATGATTGATTTCTATTTTTAATTTGTATCCTTCATTTTCTTTATTCAATTAATCGTGAGTAATTGTCGTTAAATTGTTATTATACGACCTGTTAAGGTACCAACCGAAATTATACGCAATTTTGACAGTCTATACCAGAACGCTATTCTTCCCCTTCTAATATTTCTGTTACACCATTCTAATATCACTTCCCCGTCAAATCGTCAAATGAAAATTCAGTTATCGTATTGATACTTCTGGTTAATATTAATGGTGATATACTGTTAATATATGGCTATGAATTTTACTATTCGAATTTAATTCCATGTTTAAATTTATGTTAAAATCATTGGTTATCACAATAAACTATTTAATTGCGTGTAAGTGCTAACCATAATATTTACTCTAGATTAATTAAATCTATTTAATCGTAATAATTGTTGCTTACTATATATAATCTTGCTCATGCATTTATTAGGTTATTTTAACCAACCACTTACACTCTGTACCTGATACACATAAATACACACTAGACCACAGGTCTACACATCATCCAGTACGCAATTCTCTTTCTTCTCCCTGTATATTCTTAATGGCTAACAACATCTAGTATCTAAAAACTGTAACTAAATAAATTTTAGTGTTTTTATTAAATTAATTTTACTTTTTTTATTAAATTTTAATATTATACTATACCAACTTAATCATACTTGCAATAAGTTTACATTCATTTCTGCGATCGTCCTCCCACTGCTGAAGACTCTCCAACAATAAAATTTAAGTCGATTTTTACCTACACTAGTCCATCAAATTAACTTATTAAAGGTACGATCATGGTAACTTTGGAAATTCCTGAACCTTAAAACTTAAATTTCCTTTTAGGTATGTTGGTTGTCTAAAATTAGATTTGATTAATGTGCATTTTACTTAACCACCCTAACTCACGTATTGTATATAAATTTGTAATTATAAAAACCATTAGTAATCATCTCGTTCGAATTAGTTAGGATATTATATTATTGTATTAATATCATTCTAGAGGGGAGAGACCTGGAAAAATGAACAATGAATAATTCCTATATAATCTTTATATGCAAATATTCATTTTTACATAAGGACCAAACTCGCATAATGCAAGTTTGGATGACTTTAGTATTCAATGTATGGTAAACTCTTTAACCTATTAGTATTTATATGTTGTTCATTCATACGTCCATTTCCTTTCTTGACCTTTATCGTTTGTTAATTTTATTAATTATTCATTCAGCTACCTATTGTCTACCTATTGTCAACCTATTGTGTGTGACTATCAATATGTTTACAAAACTTTATGCATTCGTACATGTTCGCAAGTGATTATAATCACGTACGTAGTTACCTTACATTTAAGTACGTTCACATGTATTCTTTTATTTTTTTTCTTTAAATTAATTAATTTCTCGCAATACACATAAATGCTTATACAAGTGTTCGAATTCCGCTGACAGCAGCGAAAGCGAGAGTTTCTGAGGTGAAAATCTCCTCTCGCTTGCTTCTAATTTATAAAACATTATTTTGTGTGTTATGTTATATATATATATATATATATTATATATATATATATATCGTATGTGCCCATGTATTTTGTTATACTCCTAACATCCTAATTGTCTATAAATATGAAACACTGTAATAAAAACTATAGTTAACTGTTTAATTGTAATTAACTGTAATGCTTTAATATAATGTAATTGATGTACTTTAATGAAACTATAATTAACGATAATAATTTAATATAATGTAATTAATGTACTTTAATGAAACTGTAATTAACGATAAGAAGCGAATGTGAATTAATTGGTAATTATAATCAGAGATGTAATAAACCAAAATTAGAATGTACTCAGTAATGTACTTGGGATTGTACTCAATGTACGATCCGACATTATGTGCCATTTAGGAATGTACACTCGGCGATATTATTATTATTTTTTTCGTTGGGATAAATTTTTGATGTGCTTTCTACTTTGCCAAATAATTGGTGACTTGTTCTTTTAAAAATTATTAATCATTTTTAGATTTAGCTTAATAATGAATCCTGAGTAACTTCGCAATGTTCATGTTTTGTATACGTTCTCGCTTCGTTATAAAAGACGAAGTCATGCCTTGCCTAAGCATTTAATTGTAAATCTTAAACCTTTAATTTTTACTCATATGCATATTTGAGTGTAAAGATGCATAGTTCAATTTCCACTTTTAGTTAACTTGACAGATCATGATTACATCAGATCTGAAAATACGCGGTTTAAGATAAAAATATGGCTTCACCTTCAAATATCTTGTTTATTCGTTTAAACATTACCACAGCTAAAAGATTTACTTTATACATCCCATCTGTGGTGGAACTATAAAAAAACTACTATGAATAAACTCAGTTGTTTATATTAATATTTTTCGTATGCTATGTAGGGATTCAAAATGGTGCAGTGCTAGTTTACTACGCGTAACCTACCAACCAGCCAAATATTAATCCAGAAGAACATATATAATTTAATTACTATGGTCGAAAACAGCTCTAATGGGTTATTGTACAATGTCCGGTCTTCAGATACTGTATACCTCTCACCAATATGGCAGTCTTGGTTCAGACTACTGCCCGTTTACAATACCTTATTTTTGTAATGTAGCAAAGATTATATATACACTTTAACCCCTCCGTCTATGGCCTCGGTTGGTTCGAAGTCGACGGGGTTCTGGTTAGGAGGCAGCAATGGATCTGTTACTTGCAGTAGTTTCTTCTATAACATTCTAATTTTTTCTCTCGCTATAGGGTCGACAGTTGTTAATTCTTCTCTTTCTATAATACTCTGATACTTTCTCTGAAGGTTCGCCGATTTTCTTTTTATAACTTATTGACTTTATTGACTGAGTTCTCGGCCGAGGGCACGGCTCGAAGGAAAAGATAAAAAACTTTCTTTCACTGTAATTTACTTCTAAAAGTGTACAGGAAGTGCTCTGAATTTACAGGTCGACCTCTTTCGACCATGGCTCAGGCCAGAATCTAAAAATTAAGGAGGCAAGGGGCCTCTGCCCCCTCCTCTGGGAGTGGAGTCTAAGAAGAAGAAGTCGTAATCGAAGTAATCATTATTTTACAATTACATGCTTTATATATAATCTAAATTTTTGGGGAGTGTAGTTTGAAGGTTAAGTTTCCCCCCTTTAAACACATGATAAAAATTTTGAAAGATTCCAAATAAAAATTTAAAAATAATAATAAAAAAATAATCGTATTTTCGCCGAGTATACATTTCTAAAGGGCGACATAATTTCGGAGTAGTATATTGAGTACAATCTAAGTACATCACTGAGTACACTGTAATTTTGGTCTACAACAACTATGATTACAATTACGGATTAATTCACATTCACTTATTATCGTCAATTTCAGTTTCATTAAAGTACATTAATTACATTATATTAAATTATTACAGATACTTACAATTCTAGCAAATTGGTAAGTGACATACAGTATCTGATACTGAAATAAGATACGGAAGTACACGGACATTTATTTATAACATCTTAACGTTATAAATTGGTAGCAGAAGCAAGAGAGAAGATTTCGAATTCAGATGCTTGCTTTTGGCGACGTCATCGGAATTCGAATACCTTGAATCAGCATGAATGAGCAGCTTGCGAGAGGTGAACGCACTTAAAGAGAATACATGTGGACGTATTTACATGTACGTAATCATGATCATCAGGGGACATGTATCGGTACGTAACACAACAGGTTGTGTGCGTAATATAGACACGAGTAAACATGGACTGATAGGTTGATAGGGCATCAGTAGATAATCGGTAGGAGAATGAATAAGTAATAAAATTGATAAAAGACAAAGGTCAGAAAGGATATGGATGTATGAATGAACAACATATACATAATGACGTATAGAGTGTAAAGGTTTTTATTATTGTTAAAGAATTTACCATACATTGAATATGAAAGATATCCACATACTAAGTACGTGATTCAGTGTTCAAGGTATGGAAAACGTGAAGGGAATTAAGTTACTTTATGACGTCATAGTTATTCAAATTATGTCGTACGTACAGTGAAAGTCATTATTGGGAGGATTTAAAAGAAACGAATTAGAGACAAAGAGTGGGTACTAAGGACTAAGAAGTACAACTACGGGTTCCAATCCTGTTATATGCAATGTGTATGCATAATCTAATAAAATTTAGGGACGAGGGTTAGGTGCTAGACAACCATAATAGAATAGCACAATAGAAAGCACAAATTGAAATTCTATCCAAACTCGCTCAGGCGATTTTGGTTTCTCATGTAAAAATGAACATTCAAACATAAAAACCATACAAACATAAGTACTGTATGAAGACAATGAATATAAGGATCCATAAAAGAATTATATAATGATTATATAGGAATTATTCATTGTTCATTTTTACATATTCATATAAGTTGTGTTATAATAAGTGGCTATGTTATAATAAATGTTATAAATGTTATAAGTGTTATAAGATGTCTCATATAATAACAATATACAAAATTTGTCAGATAATTAATCAAACAGTATTCCAGTATGCTAGGATAAGTGGCTATTTTGGCCTTATTTTTGTATTAAGTTCAGTGTATATGTAAGATTGTACGTGTATGTTAGGTTAAGTGGCTATGGATTGTGAATGATCCGCAATAAAAATGTTTTGTTTGTTTGTTTGTTTGTTGAAGGCATATCACATTGCTCCGAAACTTTTGCAGCATTCATAAGAGCATCGGATGATAACCGTGATTTACTTATAACACTATGAGGTACATATGGTTGGTTGATTTTAAGAGGTTCATTAATAAACTGTACAGTAACCAATTTATCTTCACTTTTAGACTTCAGAGAACTCCCTTTCTCTTTTATGAAACCAAAGTCGGCTTGAGAATTAACGGGAGCTCTCTCGCCCGTAGTATTTGCATCAATTGTATAGTGTTTATTTTTATCCAATATATCTTGCGACTTATGTTTCAGATTCAGCTGTGAGTCTCTCATCGTTTTCGGAAAGTATTCCCCAGCTTCCGGGTTTAATTTGTGTGGTTTCTTTTGATGACTAGAGTTAGGTTGTTTGTTGCAATAAAAATTAAATGGATCAACATAGAAACAAGGGGAACGTTCAACTAGCCCAAAGTTATAACGAGGTGTGGGATTATGCCAATGCTTCTGATAAAGAGGGCATGGAGATCGTGAATGTAGGTAATACGCACATAATAAAGTACAACATTACCGAATTGGCGTGTTACAAACATACCTCTAGCCAGCTTCACAACCGCATACGCACACGTCAAACTTTGGGATCTATTGCATTTTCTTGGGCGGAGGGTTCTGTACGCCGAGACAGATAGTGTGATATTCACAGCGAGGGAGGATGAATACATGCCGCTTATTGGTCAATTCCTCCGAGAGTTGACTGATGAGATCAAGGATGAATATGGTGGCATCGCATACGCCGACTCTTTTGTCTCAATAGGTCCAAAAACTTATAAGGTACGGGTGAGGGTGGTGGGAGGATATGAAATATATCGCGAAAGCTAAGGGTATCACGCTTAACCAGGGGAACCGACAGATCCTTAACTTTGACTCGTTGAAGGATCTAGTGTGGTTGGAAGATAAGGACGATCAACTGCTCCAACTGACTGTGGGGACCCACAATTTTCGAGCGCAGAAGCTGGGGTCGTGAAGGAACTTAGGGGTACGAAGGTATGCCGTAACACCTATAGGAAATGTTACCAGGTGCTTGGTACCTAAGATACCGTACCCTTTCGACATCATAATCTTTGATTGTTATATATATGTGTGTGTCTATTTACTTGTTAACAATATGTTTACTTTGTTTATTACATGTATTTTTATATATATATATATATATATATATATATATATATATATATCTTGAATAATTCGAGGATATGTTTATTAAATAAATCCTGTTTCAATTAGCGTTTCATTTTATCCTTGTGTGTGTGTGTGTGTGTGTGTGTGTGTTTGCAGGAAAAATCCTAAGCCCCTCCTCCCTGTGTGTTCGACCAATGGTCAGGTGACTCCTGCTACTACCTGGGCATATCTCTACCGTCTGTGTTTAGTTGACCGCTGCAAGCCCTGGATCTCAGACGTGTATTTGAAGAAATCTCACATAGAAGGAAAATAGTGATGGCTACCTTTAATATTGCGTGCTCGAGTTTTATGAAGTGGTATTCGGTAAAGTGTGAAGATGTGGTGGATAGTGAAAGAATCCCTATCCCTCCTCCTTTGAGACTCTTAAGGCTACAGTGAACCGTGCGGAGCTTGAAGAACAAGTGGTTCAAATACTCTACGGCTATTCTAGCGAGAGCATTGCAGGATTTCGTGGTGCAAACGATGTAATGAACTATGTTGTAGGACTAAACTGCATAAAAGCTTACATATACCGTGAAGTGGCAGAAACAACACCTGCAGAAGAGAAGCAAAGGGTATGGTCAGTAAGTCTTGTTGATGAGTGGTATGACAAGCGGTATTATGTCATGCTGCATCATACCGAGTACTCGTACCCTGCGGCTGAGAATGTAAAAATTGTCATAATGGGCAATCTGGAATATTTTTACCTCTACATTAATATATATCATGTCGAGGTTTGCAGTGAGGTTGTGGCTAAAGGTCTGCGTGAGTTTTTAATAGACATTGGAGACGAGTATCG
Source organism: Bathynomus jamesi (assembly GCA_023014485.1). NCBI lineage: Eukaryota > Metazoa > Arthropoda > Malacostraca > Isopoda > Cirolanidae > Bathynomus > Bathynomus jamesi. The sequence goes on along the minus strand of JAJOZX010015606.1, from coordinate 55,673 downwards.
CTTGCTAAGCATAAAGGATAAATATGGGAACATGTTTCTCTCAAATAATGCGTCGGAGTGTTAATAAAATGTGTTTGTTCGTGAAAATCACCCTGAACGAAAATGTCTGGTGTGCATTCTGGAGAGTGGGAGTGATAAAACATTAAAGCCGATATTACTTCGGGGGTCTAAGATGGAAAAATTCTCTAAACGGTTGGCCAGTATAATGGGAAACAAATATTCACATTATTCATGTTGGAACAAACCCGTACGAGAAATATTAACGCTTGGTATGACTCACCCGTGTGACTCATTTCCCACACCTGTCTCCGTGTGAAACCGCGCACCGGCTGCTCATAGTTATCTCAGAGCTTGAACCGTCCGGATCTGCACTCCTCACAATAGAATACGATGGCGCTTCCTTTCAGCAGCATTCTCAATGCCGTATACTATGTGTCCGTGACGAAGTTATTGTGTGTGTTCAGGCGTAAAACCGGTGCCGTTAACTATGTACTTCAAACGACTTGTAGACAAAGAAACTCTGGTAAATGGAATGTTGTTCATTTAAGTGTTGAGGAGATGAATAGAGTGTTCGTGATGTTTGAGAAATGGACGAGGTTCGTTATAAAATACCTGCAGGTGTAGGTACAAAAAGAGAACAGATTAGTGATACCCCTCATATACCATTGTTTCTAAGTTGTTTATAAATAGCAATCAGCCATGCATTGATATACGACTGATGTGGAAGAATGCGTCTGATAATAACGTTCTTGTCCCCACGCGAAACCGTTTCATCCTTAACAGAATGTTTGAAATCGTCGGTTTCCGCAAGCTAAAGCCTATATTAGACGTACGTGTTACAGATATGCTTTATTTTGATACGGTTCATGAATACGCATACCCCGCTCTCCTCGATGGGTTTACCGAATGCAGGAATGAACATGGCGAGAGTGGTCTTGAACTGGATGCTTATTTAAAAGGTAGACTTTTCGAAAGATAATGGACTTTGGTACAAAGGACTTGAAGGGTACAGGGCTGGGTTCACCTATGCCGTTCACCCTGAAAAGCTATTTCTTTATATAATGAGCAGTTGTAGCTCCGACTTAGAAGATTATTTCAAAAGCCACTATGCATTGTGAAGAAGAGTTCACGATTGAAAAGCTCGGATCGGTAAGAATAAACTTATAAACTTGAATTTAATAATGATGTGGCTAGCGATGCCCTCTTTATGTGTACTTTTGATTGTATTCCGTCTGTGTTTAAAGTGAGTGATAACATGCCAACCAAATGTAAAGTGCGCACAAAAATAGTCTTGAACAAATTGAAGGCCCTTTACATCGAGTATACGAGTCCCTATAACTTGAGCAGTGAAATTTCTCCTGTACTAATTTAAATGTACAGGGTGTCCATAAATTATTCACCCCATTATAAGCCTTAATAAATTCGTTATTATAGGAGTTATCTTAAAACGGTTTGCGGCAATTAATAACACAACTCAAGAATTTTTTGTTTTAATTCAGTAAACCTCCACGTGAGCCCCATTGGTAGCACGCAGAACATCAAGGCGATAGATGATTTCGTTCCTAACATTAAGAAGCATGTCTTGCGTGATGGAAGATAATGTCTCTTCAATCCGGTGTCTTAATTCTGTGATGTTATTAACCTTCTTTGCATACACTCTGTCCTTTGTGTAGCCCCATAAAAAGAAAGCCAGAGGCGTGATATCCGGGGAACGAGGAGGCCATGGAATAGGACCATCTCGCCCGATCCAACGAGAAGGGAACTTTTCATTGAGGAACCTCTGCACTTCTAATCCCCAGTTTGGCGGTGCCCCATCTTGCTGAAAGAACACACGGGGCTGCATATCCTCAAGCTGAGGTGCAGCATACCATTCAAGCATATCTAGGTAATTTGTAGCCTTCACAGTGTTCTCATGGAAGAAAAATGGTCCAATCACACGGTTATGGGAGAGAGCACACCAAACGTTTATCTTGGGACTGTTGCGTTCGTGTTCAATAAATTCATGCGGATTTTCTGATCCCCATATACGGCAATTGTGTCTGTTGACTTTACCAGACAGATGGAATGTCGCTTCATCACTGAAAACGACATTGTTCAAAAAATGGAGATTTGGTTTCCCACATCCACAGCACACACACATTGCTTTCTCCTTCACTGTCGCCATTTTGCCCCTAGTGGATGTTCTGCGAAATAAAGAAAAATATTTCTTGAGTTGTGTTATTAATTGCCGCAAACCGTTTTAAGATAGCTCCTATAATAACGAATTTATTAAGGCTTATAATGGGGTGAATAATTTATGGACACCCTATATATTTATTTTCTATCTATTTCATGAAATTAATTCCAATAATTCGTCTAAATAAACAGAATCATGTAGTTATATTTTATTATCCAATAAATGCTTTCCTGGGTGTATATATATATATATATATATATATATATACATGTTAACCCCTCCGTCTATGGCCTTGGTTGGTTGGAAGACGACGGGGGTTCTGGTTAGGAGGCAGCAACAGATTTGTTACTCGCAGTAGTTTTCTTCTATACTACTCTCCGATTTCTTCTCTCGTGGTTCGGAGGATTCTGGGAGGTTTACTAAATTCTCTGAAGGTTCCCTGTTTCTTCTTATAACGTATCGAGAAATTATTTTTCTCTACTTTATTGACTGAGTTCTCTGAAGGTTTCCTGATTCTTCTTGTAACGTATCGGGAGATTTTAATGACTAAGTTCTCTGAAGAGAGCACGGCTCGAAGTAGAAGATAGACTTTTTCTTACTGTAATTTACTGCTAAAATGTTAAAGTTAATACTTCAGCCGCTAAGTTAAATCAGTCTAGTCAGAATAGTCAGAATGAAAATGGAAGAAATTTTGTGGGTTTATATACCCATAATCTGCTAACATCATTAATATTAAATATTGAAAAGGCTGTATTATTTTTGCACAATATTTGAAAATAAAGTAATTTTTTGCTGTGGCAATGGTTAAACAGATAAACAGGATAAAGGAAGAGGAAGCCATATTTTTATCTTAAACAGTGTATTTTCAGATCTGATGTTTTCCGGGTCTGCCAAGTTAATTAGAAGTGGAAATTCAACTATGCATCTTTACACTAAAATAGGCATATGAGCAAAAAATTAAAGGTTTAAGATTTACAATTAAATGCTTAGGCAAGACAGGAAGCAAATCAAGAAGTTATCCCAATGAAAAAATAATAATAATAAAAAATAATATTAATGTCGCCGAGTGTACATTCCTGAAGGGCGACATAATGTCGGGTCGTGCATTGAATACGATTCCAAGGACATCACTGAGTACACTGTAATTTTGGTTTATTACAACTATGATTATAATTACCAATTAATTCACATTCGCGCATTATCGTTAATTACAGTTTCATTAAAGTACATTAATTATATTATATTAAATTATTACATTTAATTACAATTAAACACTTAATTATAGTTTTTTACAGTTTCATATTTATAGACAATTAGGTTGTTAGGAGTATAACATAAAGTACATGGGCACATACGGTATATATATATACAGCGTGTTTCAGGACGAAAGGTCAATACTTCGGGAGGTGATAGTATCGGTCATTGTGAGAAAAAAAGTTCATATGAACATGTCTAATTTTGAATGGTTACGGAGATACAGCTATTTGAATCTCCAAATACAAAAGCATTGTTAATGGTAATCAAGAAAGAGAAACCAATTACTGTTTCTAACATTTAATGTTTAAACATTGGCATTTTGAATGGTATGAGATACAGAAATGACAAATTTGTTACAGTTTACAATACGTTTTCGAAAATCCCACCGTCAACCTCAATGCACTTTGCAACAAGTGTGCGAAGATCGCGTGTTGTTCGTCTGAGTTGATCTTGACGTTCCTTTATGCGGGCAGCAGCATCCAAAATGCGCGCGAGCAATTCGTCTCGTGTATCCACCTTTCTTTTGTAAACTTCACTTTTCATCCACCCCCACAAACAATAATCTAACGGAGAGAGGTCTGGAGACCTTGGTGGCCATTGAATAGGACCACCGCGGCCGATCCATCGACCAGGGAAAGTTTGATTTAGGTATTGCATCACCAGACGGGTAGAATGTGGAGGAGCTCCGTCATGCTGAAAGTACATACCAGCGCGTGTAGCCAAAGGAACATCCTCCAATAGTCCTGGCAATTCATTTTGCAGAAATTCTAGATAACTTTGTCCTGTAAGACGATTCTCTAAAGTAACAGGGCCAATCAGCTGATCATCGATGATACCGCACCACACATTGGCAGAGAAGCGATGTTGAAAATTTGTTTCCACAGTGGCATTTGGATTTTCGTCTGACCACCGATGAGAGTTACGAGTGTTGTTGATACCGTCACGAGTGAAAGTAGCTTCATCGGTGAACAGTATTAATGGAAGCAATCGGCGACTAGCATTTACCCAATGACAAAATTCCAGTCGCATGGCAGCGTCTCCTGGTTGAAGGTGTTGTACACGCTGTACATGTTGTTGTTGTTGTTGACGTTATAAGAGGTGAAATTAGAGTTGTAGGAGTGATATCAGAAAGTGGGGAAATGGGAAATATAGATGAAGAGTTGATAGGTCCTCGGGCTCACCAAGGATGCGCAGGTTTTTTTTTTTTTTTTATTTTTGTTTTAGGGGGGGGGGGGTTAAGGTCTGGTGATAGGTGATTCACCTTCCTTGCGCGTTCAAGCTTTTGTAGGGTGCTTGACTTGTTAGCTTATAGTTTGTGTTTTCTACCTCTTTTATTTTTTTATTTATTTTTTATTTTATTTTTATTTTTATTTTTTATTTATTTATTTATTTATTTATTTTTATTGTTTATTTATTTATTTTTATTTTATTTATTTTATTTATTTATTATTAATTTTTTTTTCATATACTGTATATATATATATATATATTTTTTTTTTTATCTTCTATACGGTACAAAAAGTGCCGTTGGTGGGGGGTTTCTGCTGTGGGGTTGACTTCTCTTGAAGTAGAAGTACTCTCTCCCGCGCTGAGGTCCAATATCGAGTTCTTCATAGGTCTGTGGAGAGGTGTTTCGTACCTTCCTCCAAGTTTTCTCCGCCCTTCTGTGCAGAAGCACATTGAGGGCTGGTAAGTTTGCTTGTTGGTGCAGTGCCTGGGATGATATCCTGTCGCTGAGTCGTTTCCCCAGGATGAATCTTGTTCCAGCGTTCTGTATTTTTTGTAGCAACATCAGATTTGTGTCGCTCGTTGTGTGCAGTGGAATTGCCGGGTATTCGAGGATTGACCGTACGAGCGCCGTGTACAGCATCTTCTTATTTTTTACCGAGAGTCCCCTGAAACGGTAGAGTTTACTGAGCTCTCCTTTCGCTTTGTTTGACCTTGATGTGGTGTGGTTTTTATAGCCAAAGCTGTTGATGGTCAGGCCGAGAGCTGTGCCTTGTTGCTTGTAAGGTTGGATTCGGTTGTTTATTTCTAGTGCGTGAACGTTCCTGCGGCCAATGTTAATAACTGTGAATTTCTGTTGGTTTGTCTGAATTTTCCAACGTTCCTCGAATTCATTGATTCTTTCAATTTGTCTCTTCAGCCTGTTGGCGTGTTGCTCTTTGCTGAGGTTTGATGTTACTATTTGCGTGATGTCGTCCGCGTAGATGACTTCTCGGGTGTGTGGTGGGGGCGGAGGCATTTGGGCGATGTACAGGTTGTACAGAGTGGGCGAAAGTATCGCTCCCTGGGGCACGCCCGCCTGGATGTCGAAGAGCTTGCCAGTGTGGGTCTTGTGTTGGACGTAAGCTTTTCGATCTTTGAGGAAGCTACAAAGGATTTTTCCTAAGTTTGCTTCCATGTTCTGTTCGAGGATGCGATATTGTAATCCTTGGTGCCACACTTTGTCGAAGGAGGCCTTCACATCTCTCAGTAATATCGAGACTCTTCTGCTGAACGCTAGTTTGTTTGCCACCGTTTCGTGCAGAATGGCGAGGGCTGTGGCTGTGCCTCTCTTTTTACTGAATCCATGTTGGGCGTCTGAAAGTGCACCATTGACCGTGAGGTGGAAATTCAGTTTCCGAAGGAGTATTTTTTCCAGGGTTTTGCCGAGTACTTCTAACAGGCTGATTGGTCTATAATTCTCGATGAACTCTGCGGATTTCCCTCCTTTAGGGATCATGATGATTTTTGCGGTTTTTAATGCTTTTGGGAAGTATCCGATGGAGAGACTGGCGCTAAATATGTTTGCTATCTCTTCGTGTATGTTCGGGGGCGACTTTTGGATCAGGGTTTTTGTGATTCCGGAGGGGCCTGGTGCCTTTTCTTTAAAGAGGCTGATCGTGTCAGTGACCTCTTTCACCGTAATTCTGAAGTTGGCATTTAGGGGTTCTGCCCTATCCGCTGGTAGGATCCTTTCGTGGTTGTCTTCCAGCCACTGCGTGACCCTTGTTTCATTGTCTTCGTCGAACAGGTCATTTTCTTCATCACTTATGTTGAACGTTCTTCTGAGACGATTTCGAAAGCTTTCCGCTATTTCTTGGTCCGAGATGAGAGGTCTTCCGTTTTCATTCCGGAGTGTCTTAAATTTTTCAGCTTTGGGTGTTCCTTTTAGTTTCCTTATCTGTGACCAGAAGGTTTTTGGGTCTCTTTCTACGTCTATCCTCTCGACGAGCGCGTTCCACATGTCGTGTTCTTTTTCAATCCACAAGTCTCGTAGTCGGGCTCTGAGGATGTTGTATTGCAATTTGTTATGCAGGTAATTTATACCGTTGTCCATCTGGTTCCTGACGACGTTTAATTGGCGTGTGACGGCGTCGATTTCTTCGGAGGGGGAGGGGTGTGGCAGAATGCGGTGGGTGATGGTGGGTACGTGTTTTTCCTTGGCAGTCTTCAGCGCCTTCAGAAGGTCTGCCGTGGCCGCTTCAATTGCTGCTATCCCACTACCATTCAGTTCTGAGGGCTCGTGTTGGGCGAGATCAGCCTGGTACTCCTCCCAGTTCGTCTTGCGGATGGAGGGGCGGGGACGGATTGGGACTTGTAAAGGGGCGCAGGCAATCTTCATGATGATAGGGACGTGGTCGCTGGGTGTGGCGGGGCCCGGATAGAGATGAGTGTTGAGGTAATGGTTTTTATAATATAGATTTATATACACAACATAAGTCGGTGTGGTTAAGTTACAATGCACAGTAATTAGAAAATAAAATCCTTAACACGACACTTGCTTAGAGAGTTGTTATTATAAAATATAAACAATTCAAAGATTAATTATTTAATTTATGCAAACAGAATAAAAGGATTAATACGTTAATTTAGACAAACCAATGATATTGTTTAATCTTTAAAAAAAAAAAATTTTCCTGTGAAAAAAATATATACATAATGAACAGTAGGTAAAAAAAAAATTTAAATTTTAAAGTTCAGGAAAATCAAAAGTTGCCATGATCGTACAGTTAATAAACTAATTTTATTGACTAGGGTAGGTAAAAATCGAATTAAATTTTATTAGTGGATTTTATTAGTCTTAAGCAGTGGGAGAACGATCGCAGAAATGTAAACTTATTGCGAGTACGAATAAGTTGGTATAATATTAAAATTTATTTATAGAAAAGTAAAATTAATTTAGTGAAAATATTAAAATTTATTTAGTTACAGTTTTAGATACTTAGATGTTGTTAAACATTAAGAATATAGAGGGAGAAGGAAGATAGAAATACGTAATGGATGATGTATAGAGCTGTGGTGAAGTGTGTATTTATGTGTACATATTAGGTACAGAGTGTAAGTGGTTGGTTAAAATAACTTAATAAATGTATGAGCAAGAAAGTGTATGAGCAATAAATGTATGAGCAAGAAAGTGAAAGTGTAATCAGTATCCGCAGATTCTTGTAGTATTTTTGTACGTAATGTTTGTGGAGAAATGTGCATTCATGCGTGTGTATGTGTAGGGATTCTTCGGAATGTCTTCGAATTAACAGAGCTTAAAAACAGTGTATAATAATTTAAAATGGGAGTTGGGTTATAAAATCCTTTAAGTTTAAAGTGAATTATTATCAAATTCTAATACAGGTAGCATTAATGGTGATGTATGCGTATGAGTTTCAGTGTAAAAGTGAATTGAAGTACGGAAGGAAAATGAATTCGAGTATGTGTCCAAAGTAACAAAATTCAATTAGGCTTATAGATTTTACCTAATTAAATCAGTCAGTTGAACGTATATTAAGATAACAAAAAACGCACTTAGAAGAACTTACAATTAATGAAAGTAAATCTCGCGGTATTAAAATTGAATTTCGACACAATTAAATTCGATTCGTAACATTCGTAGCCATATAGGAACAGTATATCACCATTAATATTAACGAGAAGTATCAGTACGATAATTGAATTTTATTTGACGAATTGACGGGACATGATAACAGAGTTTAGTGAAATTCATGGGGAGAGTACAATTATGTAATTAGTAATATTAGAATGGTGTAACAAAATTATTAGAAAGGGAAAAATGGCGTTCTGGTATAGTGTCAAAATTGGCTATAATTTTCTTTAATACCTTACAAATGGTATAATAACAATTTAACGACAATTACTCAAGATTAATCAAATAAAAAAAATTTTAAAAATAAAAATTGAAAATAGAACTCATTATGAACTATAGTGAACTGAACATGGGGTTATAGGTTCCATATAATACTCTTAAAAATAAAAATAAAAAACAAAACAACCTAAATTTAGGGTATGTTCGGTCATACGGGTAAATTTCACGAACATGCGAAGCAGGATAAATTAGATGCATGGTTTGGTGGTCATACGATAGGGCATGCGGGTCATACGGTTACAGGGGATTCGCAACATGCCCGGAAAACAGTGGACTGACCATGCGAGACTTGCTCACTCAAAAAGGAGGTGGCTTATCGGGAAAATCCAAAGGGAAAAATCGGCAAAGTAGGAGGGAAGAAGGACGAGAATGGTCGTTGGAACGATCACGTTATGATACTGAGGAATGTTCCGCAGTACCAAAGAGGCTCCTTGTTGGCCTCTGGACCAACCTGGGTGAAAGAAAACAGATGGTAAACTGTGGTTTGACTGGAGCCAAAGTAGAGTAACCATGGTTGAACCATTTTCCTGATTGACACTGGGTTCAACTGGGGTTGCGGTATTGGGAAAAAAATAAAATTTGGAATACTGCATTTGGGGGACATGATGTCTGAAATTGACAATACGTTTTTTCGTGAGCACTTTGCTCTTTAGAAAAAGATTGCTCGTCACACTGCTCAGTACACAAATTAAAGGAGTTCAAACAAAACAGAGGGACGGCATGTTACCCCCCATAGTAATTTAAAAAGTCATTGGGACATGATCGATTAGTTACTACACACTACTATCATCATATACATTACAATAATTACCAAAATCGTTACAAACTTTTGTAAAAACTGTTTTGGTTACAAATAATAAAATATATAATTTTACCTTATATTTATATACGCAACTACTGCATGCAAAAAAGACACAGAAGGATGAATTAAAGACAGAAACCTGTCAATTCAGGTTGAATTAAATTCTCTTAAATCCTTTTAAATTCAGGTTGAATTAAATTCTCTTAAATTCTCTTTAATTCTTTTAAATTCAGGTTCAATTAAATTCTCTTTAATTCTCTTAAATTAAATTTTCTTAAATTCTCTTAACCCTATATAGACCTAATTTTCTGTAGGGTTAAGTTATAAATGCGCTTATATGAAAGGTTAGAAATATGTAACAGTAGTCCATATAGGGTTAAGTTAAATTCTCTTAAGTTAAATTATCTTAAGTTAAATTCTCTTAAATTAAATTAACTTTTACAACAAAAAACGGTTGAATTAAATTGACTCTACTGTACTGACTTGAAACTGACTTGAACTTGACTTGAACTTGACTTGAACTTGACTTGAAACTGACTACAACTGACTTGGAAATGACTACAACTGACTTGGTAATGACTACAACTGACTTGGAGCTGACTACAACTGACTTGGAACTGACTTGAAACTGACTGGAAACTGACTGGAAACTGACTTGAAACTGACTTGAAACTGACTTAAACTGACTTGAAACTGACTTAAACTGACTTAAACTGACTTAAACTTGAACTGCTATCAAGTGAAGTCTATTATTCTCTGGGGCGGTCGTCCCTCTTGGATGCAACCGACTGACTTGAACTGCTATCAAGTATCTCTCTATTCTATGATAGTATTCTCTGGGGCGGTCGTCCCTCTGGATACAACCGACTGACTTGAACTGCTATTAAGTATTTCTATAAATCTCTGTGGCGGTCGTCCCTCTGGATGCAACCTACTGACTTGAGCTGCTATCAAATATTTCTATATATCTCTGGGGCGGTTGTCCCTCTGGATTAGGCTGACCATATTTCCTTGAGACAAAAACGGGACATTGGGATGGCAAAAAAGGGACGGGGGTTATGTAATATTCTGTATTCATGAAAAAGTAAGTACATAAACATATTGAGCTTACAATTATTCTTCAGTGACAGAACCCATACAAAAACCCATACAAAACGGTACGTATGGTCAGCCTACTCTGGATGCAACCTACTGACTTGAACAGCTTTCAAGTATTTATATAAATCTCTGAGGGGGTTGTCCCTCTGGATGCAACCTACTGACTTGAACTTCTCTCAAGTGTCTCTATAAACTATAAACTCTCTCTTTCTCTATTATAATAATGCACAATAAATGCACAATAATTTGAAGTCAATTGAATTCAATAATTTGAAAAAATTGTAAACAAAAATAAAAAATGTAAACATTTCACTCGAATGTACGCGAAGGTACGGTAATATTATGTTTGGTACATAAAATAAAATTATTCTATACTAACTATAATAGTGGAAATAACTCGGTTTCAATGAAAAGAAATGTATCACTGGTGTATGGAATGTTCACTGTGTTTTTTTTAATTCTGGCTTGATACTAATTATTAACTGTTAATAATACTGACTTCTCAAATGTTTAGAGATTACTTTAAAATAAAGAGCTCTGTACTTAACAAGATTCCTACGGCGAAATCCTTGTAGACGTGTCCTGAAGACGTGGCTTGCTGGCTACTTGTTCTTGGATGAAGAATGGGCGTGGAGAACTTGGAGTCGTGACACACCGGTTCAAGGGTGGATGTGACTAACTGGAAGTCGTGACACGCCGGTCAACTAGATGTTGGTTCTAGTTCCAGGGTCTGGAAGACTGGAAGAATCCTGGATGCAGAGATCGCCAGTTGTTCTATTTCCAGGGTCTGAAAAACTTGAAGAATCCTGATGCAGGGGTCGCTAGTTATTCAATTTCCAGGGTCTAGATGACTGGAAGAATCCTAATTGCAGATTCGCCAGTTTCTTATATTTCCAGGGTCTGGAAGACTGGAAGAATCCTGGGGCAGGGCCGCCACTTCTATTTCCTCCGTCCATGGCCTTGGTTGGTTCAAAGTCGACGGGGGTTCTGGTTAGGAGGCAGCAACGGATTTGTTACTCGCAGAAGTTTTATTCTATACTACTCTCCGAGTTCTTCTATAGTGGTTCGGAGGATTCTGGGAGGATTACTAAATTCTCTGAACGTTCCCTGTTTCTTCTTATAACGTATCGGGAAATTATTTTTCTCTACTTTATTGACTGAGTTCTCTGAAGGTTCCCTGATTCTTTTTGTAACGTATCGGGAAATTTTAATGACTAGGTTCTCTGAAGAGAGCACGGCTCGAAGGAGAAGATAAAGACTTTTTCTTACTGTAATTTACTGCTAAAATGTTACAGGTAATACTTCAGCAGCTAATTTAGATCAGTTTAGCCTTCAGAATAGTCAGAAAGAACATGGAAGAAATTTTGTGGGTTTATATACCCATAATCTGCTAACATCATTATTATTAAATGTTGAAAAGGCTGTATTATTTTTGCACAATATTTGAAAATAAAGTAATTTTTTTGCTGTGGCAATGATTAAACAGATAAACAGGATATAGGAAGAGGAAGCCACATTTTCATCTTAAACAGCTTATTTTCTGATCTGATGTTTTCTGGGTCTGCCAAGTTAATTACAAGTGGAAATTGAACGATGCAACTTACACTAATATAGGCATATGAGCAAAAATTGAAGGTTTATGATTTACAATTAAATGCTTAGGCAAAACAGGAAGCAAATCAAGAAGTTATCCCAAAGAAAAATTAATAAAAAAAAATAATAATAATAATATCACCGAGTGTACATTCCTAAATGGCGACATAATGTCGGGTCGCACATTGAGTACAATTCCAAGTACATCACTGAGTAAATTGTAATTTTGGTTTATTACAACTATGATTATAATTACCATTAATTCACATTCGCTTATTAAATTATCGTTAATTACAGTTTCATTAAAGTACATTAATTACATTATATTAAATTAGGTTAATATGTAGCAAATAGCCCCACCTCGAGTTCATAATTTTTAGGCTAGCATTCGGTAGTATACAGAAATAGAATAAATTTGTTGAAAGCCAGACTCCCCGCAATTCAAAATTAACGAAGTTATTGATGTTTTAAGTTTTAACCATTTTTTTGTTTCGCGACTTGCCAGCAGGCATAAGACATCCTCGCTTTCAGACAATTTTCTGGAAATGTGTGGACGACCAATCACAGTGCACCTTTTTTTCCGACCGTTTATTCACGGAAAAACCTCGGCCTTTGATACAGCTGAGGTCTTTCTTTCTTTTTTAATTTTTGTCCCGTAAACATGTGCAGTGAGATTTGTGAAAGTTGTGACCTAGGCTACGTTGAAGTGTTGAAAATTTTAGGAGACGATTCACGAGCGGTTCACATTTTTCAAGAACACGGTGTCGTTCCCCGTACGCGAAACTGTCCAGAGTGTTTCCAGCCCTTTATTTCTGTGGTGACCGAGACGTTTTCGTGTGTAAACGCAAATTTCCAAAAAAAGCAGAAGAGTTTGTTTCCATGCAAATTTACGGGCTCAATATCTCTCTTCAAGGGCACGTGGCTAGCGAAGTCACACATTCCGGCAAGTGTTAATCTAGCTTTCATAAGCGTTTTCCTCCGAAAACATTTTTCCCAATCCTACTGTGAGCAATACCTAGAGTTAGCGCCGCAAAATAGCACCACCTCGAGTTCATAATTTTTTGTTAGCATTCGATAGTATGATGATTGGATAGGTACGGTATATCAAAGTTAGGTCAATTGAATGCCCAGTTAGGTTAACTGAATGCCCGGTTAGGTCAACTGAATGCCCAGTTAGGTCAACTGAATGCCCGGTTAGGTCAACTGAATGCCTGGTTAGGTCAACTGTACAACCTTGATAATTGGTCAGGTTAAGTTATGATATTTTCGTTAGTTTAACGATTTATTTTTTTTCGAAAGCTCTTCATTTAGGTTAGGTTAGGTTAGCAATAACGGTAGCGAAATTTAGTTATTAGGGTGTGTTTTCACGTACTTTATTCAGAAATGCTACTCATTTGCTCCGTGTTTACTTGAAAATAAAACGTCAAAAAAAAACGATTTTTTTTTGTACTTTCAATTAAATGCGGGGCAAATGAGTGGCATTTCTAAGGAAAGCTCATGAAAACACACCCTGATAACTAACTTTCGTACCAAAAGTCGAGGTGGGGCTATTTGCTGCATATTTACCTCAAATTATTACATTTAATTACAATTAAACAGTTAACTATAGTTTTTTTAGTGTTTCATATTTATAGACAATTAGGATGTTAGGAGTATAACACAAAGTACATGGGCACATAAGGTGTATATATATATATATATATATATATATATATATATATGTATAACATAACACACATAAAGTTTTATAATTAGAAGCAAGCGAGAAGAGATTTTCACCTATGAAGCTCTCGCTTCTGCTGTTGTTAGCGGAATTCGAACACTTGCGTCAGCATGAACGAATATCTTGCGGGAAGTGAAATAATTAAACGAAAAAGTAAAAAGAATACATGTCATGTAGACGTATTTACATATACGTAACTATGTTATGTACATAGTTACGAATATGTAAATACGTTCACATGTATTCTTTTTACTTTTTCATTTAATTATCGATACGTAACACCATAGGTTGTGTGCATAATATAGACATGAGTAAACATGGACTGATAGGTTGATAGGGCATACGTAGACAATAGGTAGATGAATGAATAAGTAATAAAATTAATAAAGGATAACGGTCAAGATAAGTTATGGCCGTATGGATGAATATGGTCGAATAATAATATTTATACTACATACCACCAGACAGGACACAACATATAAATAATGACTTATAGAGAATGAAGTTTTTAGTATTATTAAAGAATTTACCATGCACTGAATACGAAAGATATCCACATACTAAATACGTGATTCAGTATTCAAGGTATGGAAAACACGAAGAGAATTAAGTTACTTTATGACGTCATAGTTTATCAAATTATGCAATACGTTAATTCATAATTATTACGTCATAGTTATTTAATTCGTACGTACTGTATAAGTCATTATTCGGAGGAATTAGAGGAAACGAATGCAATGGGCATGCATAATCTAATAAAATTTAGGGATGAGGTTTGATGCAAGACAACAATAATTAATTATCATAAATTCTATAATAAATGGAAAATGGAGATATGGGTAATATTGTGATGGAAATCTTAAACGATCTAAACCGTCGAGTGTCTTGTTTGTACTTTAAGGGGATGAAATTTAGGGACTTTCGCTTCTCACAACGAACCTCCAATGACACAAACATGGATTCGACTCAACCATAGAAATGGTTGGTCGCATGGTTGTGAAACTGCAAAAATAGAAAGCAAATCAAAATTTTAGCCGAACTTGCGTTAGGCGATTTTGGTTCTTATGTGAAAATGAATATTGGAATATTTTAATATAAAGATTATAGAGGAATTATTCATTGTTAATTTTTACATACATAAACGATATTAAGGAATAACTAGGGTGATGGGAATATATATAAACGTTTGCTACAATAAATATATATATATGTATACACTATACCAAATGGCTGGTTACGCCTACTAAACCAACTGGCTGCTTAAGACAACTGGTGGATTTCTAAGCCACGTGATGTTGTGAAGAACATCTCCTTTAATTAAATAAATAGCATAGTCTAGCAACGCAACCGTTAATAATATATACATACACCTTAACAAGCCAGTTACGTCTTCTAAGCCAGATTAAGCGTTCTAAGCCAACTGGCTGATTAAAACATTCTGAGCGAAGTGCAAAGACCAAGAACTTTATTATGCGTCTGGCGGTCCCAGGCGAAGGATGGTCTCTCACTCTCTCTCTCTCTCTCTCTCTCTCTCTCTCTCTCTCCAATCTTTATTAAGTTAAGTGGATTCCCCCAGCTTGTGGCAGCTGGGGGAGTCCCCCTTGCTTCCTTTTTTTTGGCACCCTGGGGGGAGGGAGGTTGGCACCTTGCAACAAGGGGAAAGGGGGTTTGGCACATTGGGTGGGGAGGGGGTGCAACATTGATCATCATTGCATTGCATTTGCACTCTAACATTTTGCGCCCATAGTACTGGGTTACATAAAAGACAGGATTTTTCCTACATTTTAAGGCATAAAGACCAAATTCTATGAAGTATTGAACATCTCTGCTGAGCTCATTCCCAAAAGTACGTCAAATTTTTGTGCAAAAAATATGGTGATCATACTTAACATGTTTAATTAAAGTTAATAACTCCTACGTTTGACCTATACCCATTGCGTTTGTCTTTGTGTCTCGTTTTCTTTTTTTCAGCTTCGAATATTTACTTAGAAATAGAGACATTTTGGGGAAACACCTGGTGTATATATACATATATATATATATATATATATATATATATATGGGTGTTTCACAACCGGTCTGTCATACTTTGGGGGATAATATCGAGTAAAAACGTTAATACAACATAGGTGCTATTTCCAACCGTTGCGCAGCTACGGACGTTTTCAGATGTGCAAACAACAAATCCCTACTTGTGTGTAATTCGATAGATGGCAGCACTGCTGGTAGTTTCGTTTAACGAAGTTACCACCACTAATCCTCAATTTTTTTCTTTCATTTGGTTCTGATCTGTAGTACGAGACACTGTGTTGCGCTAAACTGAACAATCAAAATGAATCAACAATTTACACCCGATGAATATGCTATCCATTTCATTTATGGATTCTGTGATGGTAACAGCAAAGCGGCAGTTGAGGAATATCGAAGACGCTTTCCGAACCACCGAATACAGAACAGGCAAGTGTTTAGTGACACATACACCAGAGATTAAGGGAAACAAAGACAATTAGTTGGTTGACAGAATTAATGATTCTGAAATTGGAGGAAGTAACGGGTGGTTGTGAAGATGGCAATGATCCCTCATTGCTGATTTGGAGGGGTTGTTCAAGGGCTGTGAAGTTCTTGTAGAAATCCCACGATGCTCGTCCACTCTTGTTTGATATTGGCGGATGGTACTGCCAATATAGTTCGCTTTGCAGCGAGCACAATTATAAGCGTAGATAGTGGACGAAGCAAGTGGCTGGGTATTTTTTTTTATGGTTGATGTAAGATTTGATACTATTGTTGTTGGTGAAGGCGAAATGAAATTTAATTTGGGGGTAAAGCGGGATGAGTAAGAGACAGAGTTCTGAAAGTATTTTGTGGCTAATGTGGTCGTAATAGAGGAATGAAAAATATTGTACGTCTTTTTTTAACAGTGGGAACTTTAAGGGGGGTTGATAGATATTATTAAGAAAGTTTCTGGTTAAAACACCCCAGCCACTTCCTTCGTCCACTATCTACGCTTTTAATTGTGCTCGCTGCAAAGCGAACTATACTGGCAGTACCATCCGCCACTATCAAACAAGAGTGGACGAGCATCGTGGGATTTCTACAAGAACTTCACAGCCCTTGAACAAACCCTCCAAATCAGCAATAAGGGGTCATTGCCACCTTCACAACCACCCGTTACTTCCCTCCAACTTCAGAATCATTAATTCTGTCAACCAACTAATAGACCTCCACATACTTGAGTCCATTTATATCCTCAGTATCCAGCCAACCCTCAACGACTACAGTTCCGCTTTCAATTTAAACATCGCCAAATAAACTCTCAAACTCAAAAGAAATCCACCATCTCTCCGCCTGTCTCCATCTTTCTAATATGGAATTTTTTCAACAAGCAACCATTCACAATCTTCTGTACAATTAGTTCCCCTTACGTTAACAATTTGGTAACAATTTACGTTAACAATTTTGTTTCACCTTTTAACCGTTTTATATTTCACTTATTGTCCATACTTTTATACTTTATATCATTTCATTTTTAATCTTCTAATTTAATATATATAGTAACCATACTATTAATTCCCGCTAATTGTCGCGCCATTTTAATATATCCTTCGTTTTTGTTTATTATACTTATTTATTTCTATTTGTTTTTTAAACTTTTTAGCACTGATGATAGAAATTGAACTTTTCCGAAACGTCTGTAAATAAACATGTACCATCTTTTCGTTCTCCTATTCCTCGTTATATATATATATATAGATGTATGCAATAAATCTCAGAACAACACGTGATCTTTTTAATAAGCAAAGAACCACAGGGAAAAGGAAACGGAAACACGAAGTCCGAGCGCTTTCGTGATATATTCACATCTTCAAGGACAAGAAAGAAATTTCTTTCTTGTCCCTCAAGATGTGAATATATCACGAAAGCGCTAGGACTTCGTGTTTCCTTTTTCCTTTTCCCTGTGGTTCTTTGCTTATATATATATATATATGATAAAAACGAAGACGTAGAGCAAAAAAGTCATTATATTTGGCTGCAGCCGACGTTTCGGGCAAATCTACACATTTTCAAGGCCTAATAAATAAAAGCTAAAATTAATGCATGACAAAAATATATGAATGTCAAAAACTAAAACTAATTTAAAGCACAAAATTAAAACTGTTCAAGAATTAAAAAATTAAAAAATTAAAATTACAGAGCATAAAACAGGCATGAGCCAAAAACAAATCAAAAGTAAAAATTATATAAATGACAAAAATATACGAATGATAAAAATAAAACTTAAAAACTAAAAACATTCAAACAAAATAGTTAAAAAAACTTTACTAATAAAAAGTTAAACGAAAAAACACAAAAGTACACCAAACATACCATGCTCACTTGACAGCCACAAAAAACTGAGGCGAAAAGGAGACAGGGTCACAAGGGAAAAAAAAAAAAAAAAAAAATTTTAGTTTGCAGGTATTCTAATTAATATAAAGGGGGTAACAGCTAGAATCAATATTTAAACTGGAGTTCAAAAATTTAATGCACAAAGATTCATAAATACAGAAGGAGGACGGGCATTTTAATGGTTTAAGAATTGTAAAGTTATTAACGGAAATGTCAACCTTACAGTTGATAGAATGATTTCTAATGGCAGACTGTTCCTTTTTCGATAAAACTTTCCCTGTCCTATGGCTAATACCCATATGGGAGCAAAATCTCGCCTGCAAGGAACGAATTGTGCTGCCAACGTAGTTCCCCTGAAAACACCCAGGGCAGGTAAACAAATAAACAACAGAACAGCTCATCGCAGGGCGGATTTTGTCCTTACATCGGAAAAAACATCCAAGGGTATTATTATTTACAAAAGCAACCTTAAAATCAGTGTGAAAATAAAATTTTTCACCACACTCAACAATTGCTTTTTCACAAAAGTGTTAAAATGGTAGAGACCAGGTAAAACAAGATATTTACAATTCTTAGGAACATCATACGTTGGGATAAGGTTGGGGGAATATACATTATTAAGAAATTTACCAATAATATCTCGTACAAGATCCCGTGGAAAACCATTTTTAAAGAAAAAATCAGTAAGGAATTCAAACTCATTATGAAGCAGAGCAAAGTTCGAACAAATATTATAAGCTCTATGCACCAAAGTGCGAATGGAACTTAATTTGTAATTAAAATCGCAAAAACTATAAAAATTAAAACCCAAACCCGTAAACGTAGGCTTCCGGTATGTAGAAGTTAAAACGGTCGAGCCAGATTTGGAGACCAAAACATCAAGGAAAGGAATAGAACCTTCAACTTCCTTTTCCTGCGTAAATACAATGTTCTTATGCAGTGTGTTCAGAAAACTTAGAAACTGAACTGATTGATTATCCGTTTGGAATAAAGCAAACGTACCATCAACATAACGTCTGTACAATTTCGGCTTAAGGTGAGGGGGGCACTCACAGAAGGCCCTTTCCTCAAGATGCGACATGAAAATATTCGCAAAAACAGGACCCAAGGGGCTCCCCATCCCCACTCCATCCAGCTGACGGTAAACTACCCTTTGAAAACTGAAAAAGTTATCCTTGACTGCCAAATTCAGAAGCTGCTCAAACTGTGCTCTGCCAAAGCCGTGAAAAAGTGAGTCCGGCTATGGAAAAGCTTTATTCAAAATAATTGTAATGATCTCATCCAAGGGGACATTTGTAAAGAGGGAAGATACATCTAAACTTGTCATAAACAAAGAATTCGTATCAAACTTCTTAATTTCCGACACAAAGGAAAAACTATCCTTAACACTGTACGAGTTCACAGTAAATGATGATAACAGTGGGACAAGAAATTTGGCAAGTTTGTAATTAGCCAAAGGAAAAGACGCTAAAATTGGGCGCAATGGAACGCCGACTTTATGAACCTTAGGCAGACCATACATAAGGCCCAAATAAGAGCCTGAAACGTACAATTCATCATAAGTGGAGAAGTTAATAGCACATTCCTGCTTAAGCTTAAGCAAAACACGGTTAACCTTGTCTTCCAATCGCTGAATAATTTTAGGAGCCTGTTCATCTACCTTAACAAATTTTAATGAATCAGAAAGAATATCAAGCATTTTTTGAATATAATCCGTTTTATTCATAACCACAACACCACTACCGTTATCTGGTTTAGTAATGACAATAGATTCATTTACACCCAAACCTTTTAAAATTTCTCGGTCCTCCCTATGCAGAAAAATTGTAGAAAACTTAAAAGCTTTAATTTTAGAAAACAATTCATGGGACAATTGGGAAATATGTTGTCTAACCTTACCAAAATCATTGGCATCAACGGTTGGAAGAACTTTCAGATCATGGGCTACCCTTTCAAAATAAAAATAAAAATCAGCAAGTTTAAAACGCAAGTTGGGAAACTTGAACTTAAGGCCAAGAGACAAGAGAAAACTTTCACGCTTTGACAGGGTATAGTCAGATAAATTCCTAATGACCTGACCAGGATTCAAAAAAGAAGGGCGAGATAGGTTTAACTTAAAAAGTTTGCGAAAAGGAGACAGGGTCACAAGGGAAAAAAAAAAAAAAAATTTTTTTTTTAGTTTCTAGGTATTCTAATTAATATAAAGGGGGTAACAGCTAGAATCAATATTTAAACTGTATTTTGTTTGAATGTTTTTAGTTGTTTTATTTTTATCATTCGTATATTTTTGTCATTTATATAATTTTTACTTTTGATTTGTTTTTCGCTTATGCCTGTTTTATGTTCTGTAATTTTAATTTTTATTTTTTATTCTTGAAGTTTTAATTTTGTACTTTAAATTAGTTTTAGTTTTTGACATTCATATATTTTTGTCATGCATTAATTTTAGCTTTTATTTATTAGGCCTTGAAAATGGGTAGAGTTGCCCGAAACGTCGGCTGCAGCCAAATATAATGACTTTTTTGCTCTACTCTTCGTTTTTATTCTAAATGTAAAACTACGTCTCCTTAGGAGGGATCCTGTTTCATATGTATATATATATATATATATATATATATATATATATTTTTTTTTTAGTTGTGGTTGTTTAATCTCCTTCGCAACATCTAAGGTCATATGACGGAGGGGACCTACAGCTTTACGTGACACACACACATATATATATATATATATATATATATATATATAATAATTTAATCAAAAAATTTGTTATTATTATTAAAAATATATGTTAACAATTTTTACTTGTTTACTTCTGAAATGTTGTACTTTATGTCAGGAATAAAATAAATGGTATACATAAACTCTTCGACTGAACTTTATAAATGCCAATTTGTACTTCATGTCCCGCTGCGCAGGACAATGAAACAATGTTTGCATACAATTCAATTGAAGTAGAGCATGTGTTCTCCCTAAGAGAAAAATCCACTTCGATGAAGCTAGAAATAGTTTTCTTTTCATGCAGGAAAGAATGGCCAAAGGCGAACGCCCGCAAAAATTAACCGCATAGAAGGAGAACAAGAGAAACGAAATCAACCAGAAATTTTGAGATACGTGCGTTTGAAAGAGTGGAGGTCCTAAACAGGGGAAACGATGGATTGACGAAGGTTGTTCCAGAGTTGACCAGTTGAGTAAATGAAAGCTTAGAACACCGATTAACCCTTGCGTTAGAGAGTTGGGTAGAAAAGGGATAAGAATGTGTTGAAAGCCTGGTTCTTCTCCTTCTCAGAAAAGCAGTGTCCATTATAATAGCGATAGTAAAGAGAGAGTTTCAAGTAGTTACAAGGAGAAGAGGAAGACTCAGAGGTCTTTCAATCTACTCTGGGAGGTTCCGCTTTATAAACTAGTGAAGTATAAAGCTCTTTCCATTCCCTCAGCTTCCTCCCTGACAGAGGCAGGTACGAAAAAAGGTTGAAGGAAATACCTTGACTCTGGAGGATTAGGCCAAGGGAATTTATAGGAGAGGGAATGAAGGCAGGCAGTAAGAGGAAGGTGAAGTGATGAGAAAAGAAGCCTTTCATTCCACTCGGTCAAATAGAGCTCTGGGAGTTCAGCCACCCCACACATGAGAAGCGTACTCCATAGACAGCAACTGAATGGGGGTGAAGAAACTGCGGAGCCAGCTGAACAAACGTAACCTTTAAGAAGCTGTTTTAGAAAGAGAGTATATGTAATCTTTCCAGGAAAGATCACAAGAAAAGGAAACATCAAATGTTAAAAGAAAAGAAAGGATTGAGTTGTGCATTGTTGAAGGTAAAGAGATGGTCGTATGGAGAATTGTGATAAATAGAGAGATGAAGGAACTGGGTTTTTGAAGCAGTTAAAGCCACAGCGTTTTACTGCCCCAGTGGCGCACCTCATCCTCAGAGATGAGGTGCACCACAGCCGTCTCACGTAAAGCATGGAGTGATTGTTGAGGGACGATTTGTGATTCGGGTGAAGAAGTGAAGAGTCGAATCATCGGCAAAGGGGTTGGTAGAACAGGAAGTGCGAATTAAAAGATCAATGACAAATAAAAGAAGAGAGTGGGTGACAGAACAAAGCACTGAAGAACACCACTATTAATAGCTTTAGAAGGACAGTGGACATCTACAACCACAGCTATAGATAGGCCAGAAAGGCAATCAGAGGTGAAGGCAAAGCTAGAACGATAGAAACTGAAGGAAGGTTGTTTCGAAATTAAGGATTTGTGCCAAATTCTATCAAAAGGTTTTCATGTGTCTGGCGCAATAGCAAAGGTTTCTCCGAAATCATTAAAGGGAGATCACCAAGAGTCAGGAAGATATGAAAGAAGATCGCCAGTAGAGCATCCCTTGCGGAACCCATACTGACGAACTGAAGGTTGTGAGCAGGGAGGTATTTAACAATCTTCCTTTTAAGGATAAATTAAAAAAAAAGAATGGAAAAAGATCAAGGCATTTGAACGATAGTTGGAGAGGGTTGAGAGCAGTCACCGTTTGTTTGGAACATGCTGAATGAAAGCGAACTTCCAGCAGGAAGGAAAAGTACCAGGTGAAAGACAAAGAGAAATTGTTTGCCTAGGCAGGGTGTCAGTACAGAAACACATTTCTTGAGAACAAGGGAAGGGACACTCTCCGTATATTTTCTTTGAATTGAACCCAGATAGGACAGGGAAATCATATTTGGAAAAGATTCCAATTTCAGACAAATTTAAGTCAGATGGTGGAAGAAGATGGAGGAGCAGCACCATAATCATCTAGGGTTGAGTTAGAATCGAAAGTTTGACTCAAGAGGTCACCTTTACCAGGACAAGAGATTTACACAGTATTTTCACTTTCGGCAACTGAGCCGTTCAAATGGAAAAGAGGAGGGAAAGAAGAAAAGTAAAGTTGTTAGAGAGGTTTTTGTCAAGATGGAAGAAAGAGCGAGAACTAGAATTACATTGGTTTTCATATTTTTTTCTGATCAACGAATGTTTGGCAAGCCGAAGAACAGATTTTGCACGACTTCTGGTAGAAATATAAGCACTAATGAGAGTCAGGACTTGAAATGTTACTGTACTTTTTGAAAGTCTCCTCTCTGTTGCGGAGAGCATTAGAACAAGCAAAGTTAAACCAAAGATTTTTTGCATTAATAGTAGGAAAAGAATATGGAATGTACACCTCCATGGCCGAGAGAATCAGCTCTGTAATGTGCTCAGCGGACTCGCGGAGTCCCCGTACACGGAAGCAGCGATTGTTCCATTGGAAATCAAAGAAGTACTGCGTAAGGGTTTCCCAATCGATGGCGCCGAAGTGTGAAAGGCACTTCCTCCTTGGGGGGGGTTCAAATGCCGAATTGGAGCGACAGGACACTAAAAAGATATAAGATTGTGGTTGTTCGGGATGTCAGTGAAATGGGAGGAAAGCCAAAGGTGGGGATGAACAATGAAATCACCTGAAATGAAGATTTCAGCGAAACCACTGTGGGATAAAAAGTGTTCCACTTTGGAAGTGAAGTAGTTAAAGAGTTTTGGATAGTCAGTAGAATTTGGAGAAAGGTAGACAGTGCAGATGTATTTAGTTTGAGATTGGCATGTAAACCGCAGGTAGAAGGTATAGAATTCAGAAGATTCAAGTTCAGTAATACGAGAGCAAGTTACAGTAGGTCGTTGCGTAGACATTCGCAACATCCACCTTTGGAATGAAGTTGAATAAAGAGAAAGTAGGTGTGTACAGAAAACGGGTTGCTGTCAGTCGTGTCGGACACCCGAGTTTCTGTGAGGAGTAGAAGGCGGGTTTAAGAGGAAGAGAGCTGGTGTTCAACGGATTGAAAATTTGAGTAATTGGTACGATTGTTGCAGAGGGTTGGGTACGATTCGATGTGGCCGACTCGATGCGACCCAACTCGATGTGGCCGACTCGATGTCAGGACAACTCGATGTCAAGCCAAGTCGATGCCAGCCAAGTCGATGCCAAACAGTGTTGTAGTCGAGCCTGAAGCCAAGACCGAGGCCGAGTTCAATAATTACCTTACCTACCTAACCTTACCTAACCTTAACCTAACCTACCTAACCTACCTAACCTAACCTACCTACCTAACCTTACCTTACCTACCTAACCTTACCTAACCTAACCTTACCTACCCTACCTACCCTACCTTACCTAACCTACCTAACCTACCTAACCTAACCTAACCTTACCTAACCTACCTACCCTACCTACCCTACCTTACCTTACCTTACCTAACCTTACCTAACCTACCTAACCTAACCTACCTACCCTACCTTACCTAACCTTACCTACCCTACCTACCCTACCTTACCTACCTTACCTAGCCTTAATTATTTTTTATGCTTTACTTTTTCTTCTTAAAATACCCTTAAAAGATAATAAAGCACAATATGCTTCGACTTGGCCTGGCATCGACTTGGCTTGACATCGAGTTGTCCTGACATCGAGTCGGCCACATCGAGTTGGGTCGCATCGAGTCGGCCACGTCGAATTGTCCCATCCCCGTTGCAGAAGCTTGTAAAAAGTGAATCAGACAAAGGGCCTGGACATCTCGAATGAGTTGTAGCAGAACCAGCCCCGTGGACGGGTCTGCATTTCCGGTACCGGTAGCGGGGAATCCAAAAGTGGGAACATTATGATCCCCTTCCCAGGGGACTCCGAGGCTCTTAAAGAAGGGGCCTTATTTTGTTGTTGTTTTTTATTCTTTGAGGGTTGATTCTATATTTGTAATTGAGGCTAAATCTCTAAGTATAATGCATTAATAATTTAAAATAAATATCTGCCATTTATGGATATATTGGCTGTCCGTTCATTCAAAATTTGTTGCACCTACTGCACCCAAACAAGAAGTCATCGTGGTAGTAAATAGTAAACATCTTGAAGTCATTCCTATTTTGATAACCATCACTCTCATGTGCATTGAATTTATAATTCTCTTTAATTTTTATTAATGCACTTTTTTCATATGATCAATATCCTTTTGATAGTTATGTGAATATCTTCAATTACGAGAAACTGAATTCTGAGAATAAAGCCACAGAAAGTAATGTATTTATTAGAAGCACAGGCTTTCGGCCTGTTCTTATGTCTTCATCAGGTATGATGGGACCTCGTGAGGAAACGGGATTAGGAAACGGGTGAGTAAAATGATTAAGGAAATAAGATGCATTCAATTTGGATTTTTTCTATGGAATTAAAATTAAGTAATAACAACAACAAAAACAAATAATAATATAATAAAATATAATAATAATAATAATAATAATAATGCAGATTACAACTTATTAAAAAAATTACTTTATCGATTAAATATTGAAAATTTTCTTTACAATGTATTCAATCAAGTCATTCCTGACTCGACGTTACGAATAATTAAGTAAACATTTACACTGAAATGTGCTGAATGCATTTCATTATTACATATTACATATAACTCAAATATTTTATAACATACAGTATATTTTACGCAACAAACAGACGTAAGACACTCCATACAATTCTTTATAAAATTTATTAGTATTTTCACTCGCACATAAATTTCTTGCAAATTTATGCCAGTGTACCCGAATTTCGTTTATAAGTACTGTACATCTAAGACCCCCCCCCCCATACGCTAAAATATACATTGTATATTTATAGGTATATAAGAGCATAGAAAAGTTATCTTTGTGGAACAGTAGGTAAGATACATTTAAGTGAAAATAATACTCCGACAAACTTTGACAATTCATCGTTATATATGTACAGTATAATTATGATGCTAGTCAAATGTCATATTTTCTTGAATAACAATACTTAGGTATTTTAAACTTGTGGTGCGATCAGGTATACAATTATTTATAGCAATAACTAAATCTTGACTTGGCCTGTATGAAAACATCATTCAGTGCATTTGGTTTGGTATTCATGTTGCTCTTGCTCTTGTCCTTACGAATCGTTTAGAAGAAAAAAATTGTAAATTCTCAGTAACTTTTTTACTGATTCCTTTCTTGTGCAATATCTGCTTTCGAGCTCCACTCATTCGGTGACTGTTGCTGGATATGTCGTCTTCTGTAACGTCGAGTATCAGTGATAACAAACTGAATCTAATGATTAAAATTACGATTTGAAAAATATAACTCGAGAAGTACTCTGCAATTTAGCTATGAATTTAAAGTAATCAGGAACAGTTCCTATCGTCTCGCGTGAAGTAACAGAAAAGAACGAAAAACAAGGTGCATAAAGCATTTGTTCTAAAACTTCTCTTTCGCAATTTTTATGCCTCAATTGCTCAATTGGGAGGCTGATGTGTGATAACGTTTAATTATTCACGCAGTTGAGTTGCCCAATACACTTTTTTTACTTTCTATTGCAACCCTTATTTATGGTTCGTTTTCAAAAATAATGAGTAGGAAATAAAGAGAGGGAGCAAGGTGACCCCTTTTCCCCTGCAGATCTCCATACATTATATATATATATATATATATATATATATATATGTGTGTGTGTGTGTGTGTATATATATGATGCAAACTCAAAAGGAAAAGGAAAAAATTATTCCAAGGCCTTTCGTGTATTCAACAGTAAACCTCGTCAAACTATATGCCGATGTACAGTTGCCCGCAAATGAAATGTTCTTCGCCTCAGAAGCGACTCCGTACATGTGGCAACGCCGCAGTGATAGTCAAGGTACCCCAACTTGGGGAAGGTTGGGTGGAGTGTGGAAAACTGAGTCCAACAAAATATAACAGAAAAATATATCTAAAGGGGAACTGAATGCGCAGTCATTGACATATAGGTAACTATAATGTAATGTCTCTGTTCATAAACATAAACAATTAATATGATCGTGAACAGCGTTGAACTCCATGTACTTTACTAGTTTATCCAGTAATAAGGTTCCATTATGATTACTGCAAGTCGATATGCAGAGCCGTATTTACAGTAGACTACTTGAGGCCTGAGGCGCAAAGGCAGACTGAGGCCCATGAGGCTTTATCCATAAGAGAAAATTTAAAAAAAAAAAAATAGATGCAACCGATTTATAATTTATTTCACACCATACAAGTACAATAAAAATAGTAAATTTCCAAAATTGAAAAATTACTGAAAAATAGTATTATATATATATAATTTAGTGGTGGACCGGATATCCGCATCATTTTTAACATCCGCATCCGCACTTACGACTGCGGATGTTATGCGGATATTACTTCTAATAAATTATGCAAATTACAATTAAATTTGCTTATAAAGTAGTTTATCAGGCACAGTCATGCACATTTCATGTAAAGTATTACTTATTAATGAACAACCAAATATATAAACCTCAAAATATAAATAGGTGGTAACACAGAAAATTGAATGAAACTTGTTTCATTGAATTTTCTGTGGCTGAAACTCTTGAGAAAGTTATTATTTTTATCATAATGAAAACATTAATATTAATTTTAATTCTTATGCATTGCCTGCCATAATAGTAACATCACGAAATTTGAAATATTATGTCATATATTCATAATTCTATATTATATTGATAGAATAACTAAATATCCGCATCCGCGGGTAGTGAAATTAAAAATCCGCATCCGCAGATGTTGAAAAACTGACATCCGGTCCACCACTAATATATATATATATATATATATATGAAAACATTTCACGAAAGTAAAACATGAATAATATTTATGATGAAAATAACCACGAAAGAAAAAGGAAACACAGAATGGTGCTCAAGCGCTTTCGTCCAATGACATCCTCAGGAACAGTGAAAAAATAACAAGTTCGAGACTATATACAGTCACCAAAAAAAAATAGAAAAATAGAAAAATAAAAATTGTAGGAGGAGCATGTAAATGTATAAGGAAAATCTACCAGAGTTTTAGCACTTTGTCCCTCTTGTCTAAATCCGTTCTGAACGAATTCAAAACAACAGGATCAAGCGAAAAAAGGCCCTGGATAATGTTAAAATTATTTGTAAGTTGAATAATGGTAGACTCAAGAATATTTCTATTAACGATGTTGCTTGAGTGAAACAAAATTGAAGCATTATTCTATTCAATAGTGGGATAACTCGACAAATGGACGAAAAGGGTACTGGACGACTCTCCCGTTCTAACGGAATATTGATGCTGTTTAACACGTGTGTGCAAATCTTTTCCCGTCTGTCCAATGTTAAAGGAATCACATTGTTTACAACCAATTTTATAGATAATGCCTGAATTATTGGTAGTGCTATTTATTACTATGATATTTTTCACAATATTGTTATATAAAAATACTACATTAATATTCAAAAATTTAAGTAGCTACTTTAGCAATGCCTGAGAAGCCTGGGAAAAATGGAAGTACTAAAATATTCTCCGGCAATGTGCGAGGGTTCGCTTTGCCTTATTACGACAAGATTCCAAAAAAGCAGGTGGTAACACAAATCACTTCTAATACTGTTGATTTTTTTCTCATTCGGCATCCATGTATTCCGGACTGGCGATCCTAAGTGCGCGGAGAAGCATTGAAGAAAATATGGCTTTCTTGATCGGGGTGTCATGTCCGGAATAATAGTGTACGTAGGACAAATTGTTTTTTTTTCGATAAATACTAAACTTAAATCCTGGGCTTTCCCCATGTACACGCAAAATTAAAAGTCTCATTCGAAACAGTCAGTGGCATAAAATAGCAAGCTCAAAATGTGTTTTGAACCTTTCTTCGAAAAACATCAGCGACAATGCAAAAAAGGCCCTTGGATTTGGTTATGTCCTTTTTTATTGTTAAAAACCTGCTTTACAAATTTGTTATAGTCTTGTTTGTTTTGAAAAACAGTGTAATCTTCCTCAGTCTTTGGTTAACATAGTTAAAGGCCTTGTCTATAGTGCTGCGAATAGTACTTACGAAGAAAACTTCCTAAACGTTTTCGCAATAGCCTCTTACAATTAAAAAAGGATGGTGAGCTCCATATTACTAAAGCGGACAAGCTAACACCATACTTATTATGGAAAAAGTGCAATACATTAGAAAGACGAACGAGCTTCTCCAGGACCCTGCCACATACAGAAAGCTTAGGCACAACCGGCAGTATGACGTCATCAAATCATTCAATCGTAGCTTGAAACGCATTCTCAAAGATCATAAGGACTTAATTCCGCTTTTCACGTCCACTTCGCTTTCTGTTCCCTACCTTTACGGCCTTATTAAAATCCACAAACCTGGCAACCCTATGCGACCTATTATTAGCTCTGTGGGTTCTATTACCTATAAACTCTCCAAATGGCTCGTCAAAGTCTTGTCCCCCATTTTCGGAACTATCTCTAATTCACATGCAAAAAATTCCATGGATCTTACTGAAAACCTGAATAATAAACTCCCTGAAAACAACGATAAATTGATCAGTTTTGACGTTTGTTCATTGTTTACAAAAGTGCCGATTGACGATATGCTTGACTTTCTCTCCCGAGAATTACATGAGTATGACCTGCCACTACCTGCACACATCGTTTTGGAACTCATTAAACTTTGCATCAACGACTGTAAATTCACTTTCATTAGTGAGTATTATCAACAGGTTTTTGGGATGGCCATGGGTAATCCATTGTCACCCCTCCTCTCCAATATTTATATGGAGTTTTTCGAAATTACTTGCATTCCGAGAATCCTGGGGGTTGGCATCCCATGGTAGCGGTACGTCGACGATATTTTGTGTATCTGGCCCATGAAGCGTGACCTGGATGACTTCCTCCTTCAGATAAATAATCAAGTCTCCTCCATTAAGTTTACTTTAGAAGTAAACAACTCAATCCCGTTTTTAGAGGTGCGTGTACATAGGGAAAGCCCAGGTTTTAAGTATAGTATTTATCGGAAAAAACAAACAATTTGACCTACGTACACTTTTACTCCGGACATGACACCCCCATCAAGAAAACTATATTTTCTTCAATATTTCTCCGCGTACTTAGGATCGCCAGTCCGGAATACATGGATGCCGAATTAGAAAAAATCAACAGTATTGGAAGTAATTTGTTACAAACCTGCTTTTTTGGGAACTTCTCTTAATAAGGCAAAACGAAGACAACAGTCTTTTTTGTCGAAGAATATCTTAGTACTTTCATTTTTCCCAGGCTTTTTAGCCATTGCTAACGTAATTAAACTTTTGAATATTAATGTAGTATTTTCATATGACAATATTGTGGAAAATATAATAGTAAAAAATAACCCTACCAGTAATTTAGGCATTATTTATAAAATTGGTTATAAACAATGTGATTCCTTTTACATTGGACAGACGTAAAAAGATTTGCACACACGTGTAAAAAAGCATCACTGTTCTGTTCGAACGAGACAGTCGTTCATTTCCCTTTTCGTCCATTTGTCAGAGTTATCCCACTTTATTGATTGCAATAATGCTTCAATTTTGTTTCACTCAAGCAAAATTGTTAATAGAAATATTCTTGAGTCTGCCATTTTTCAACTTACAAATAATTTTAACATTATCCAGGGCCTTTTTTCGCTTGATCCTGTTGTTTTGAATTCGTTCAGAAGGGATTTAGACAAGAGGGGCAAAGTGCTAAAAGTCTGGTAGATTTTCTTTATAAATTTGTATGCTTCTCCTGAGGATGTCATTAGACGAAAGCGCTTGAGCACCATTCTGTTTCCTTTTTCCTTCGTGGTTATTTTCATCATATATATATATATATATATATATATATATATATATAGTGTGTGTGTGTGTGTGTGTGTAAAAATGAACAATGAATAATCAATATTCATTTTTACATAAGAACCAAAATCGCTTAACGCGAGTTTGGATAAAAAATTTATTTGTAGCTTTCTATTTTTGTTTGTGTCAACCCTACGATCTACCATTTCTATGGTTTAGTCGTATCCATTTTCCATTTGTTATAGAAGTTATTATAATTAATTATGATTGTCTTCCATCTCACCCTCGACCCTTGATTATGCATACACATTGCATATAACAGGATTGGAACCCGTAGTTGTACTTCTTAGTCATTAATACCCACTTTGTCTCTAATTCGTTCTTGTAAATCTTCCTAATAATGATTTGTACTTCTTTATTCATTACTGTATTTCTCTAATTCATCTTTTCTAATAATGACTTATACACTATGACGTCATAAAATAACTCAATTCACTTTACGTTTCCCATACCTTGTACACTGAATCACGTGCTTAGTATTTGGACATCTTCCGTATTCAATGTATGGTAAATTCTTTAATAATAATAAAAAAAAACTTCATTCTCTATACATCATTATTTATGTTGTTTCCTACCTATTGTCTACTGCTACCTATCAACCTATCAGTCCATATTTTACGCGTGTCTATATTACGCACACAACCTATTGTGTTACGTACATGTAAAATACGTCCACATGTATTTTTTTATTATTTTTCTTGAAGTACGTTCACCCCTCACAAGATATTCATATTTGCTTAGTTAAGTGGTTGAATTCGCTAATGACAGCAAAATCGAACGCTTCTAAGATAAATATCTCCTCTCGCTCTGATTTCAAATTTATAACATGTTATAACATATTATAACATATTATGTTGTATATAAATCCATACCGTATGTGCCCATGTACTTTGTATTATATTTCTAACATCTTAATTGTCTATTAATATGAAACACTGTAAAAACAAAACAAAGTTATAGTAACTGTTTAATTGTAATTAACTGTAATACTTTAATTTAATATAACGTAATGTACTTTAATGAAACTGTAATTAACAATAACTTGTAATGTACTTCAATGAAACTGTAATTAAATGTAATGACTTAATATATAATGCAAGAATGTACTTTAATAGAACTGTAATGGACAATCATAAGCGAATGTGAAGTAATCCATAATCGCAATCATAATTTTAATAAACCCAAACGAAAATGTACTCAGTCGTGTACTTAAATTGTACTTATGTACTGCTATGAAATGATATCGCCTTCAGAAATGAAGACTCGGCAAAAAAATACGATGTTTTTTATTTTTTATTTTTTTATTTGGAATCTTTCAAACATCTGATCATGTGTTTAAAAGGGGGGAAACTTAACCTTCAACTGCCTTCCCCCAACATTTAGGCTTATATGATACATGTATTTGTAAAATGAACTTCACTTCATTACGGGACTCTGCTTTGGTCACTGCTACGAGACTCCCTTGTTAGCAGCCTCGCTGTGGGGAGGGGGCAGAGGCCCCTTGCCTCCTTAACTTTTTAGATTCCGGCCTGAGCCATGGTCGAAAGAGGTCGAACCTATACCCCTGTAAAATTCAGACCACTACCTGTAAATTTTTAAGAAGTAAATTACAGTAAGAGAAACTTTTTATTTTCCCCCTCGAGTTGGGCTATCTTCAGAGGAACTTAGTCAGTAAAGTCGATACGTTATAAAAGAAAAGTCGATAATTTTAGTCTCAGAGAAAGTATCAGAGTATTATAGCAAGAGAAGAATTAATAACTGTCGACCCTAAAGCGAGAGAAAAGAATTAGAATGTTATAGAAGAAATATCCGTTGCTGCCTCCCAACTAGAACCCCCTTCAATTCGAACCACCCAGGGCCATAGACGGAGGGGTTAACAGAGTGGCGACCCTATAGCCAGGATAAACATTTGGCGACCCTACTTCCAAGATTAGAAGAATATTTTAAGAAGAGGATTTTAAAAACTGGCGAACCTTTGCCCAGGATAAGAAAGAGACAACCCAAGCACCATAGAAGATATTGGCATAACAGTCTGGCGAGTCTGTAGCCAAGAGTTTAACAAGTGGCGACCCACCATTTGACCGGCGTGTCACGACTTCTAGTTCGTAACATCCACCCTTGAACCGGTGTGTCACGACTCCAAGTTCTCCACGCCTAGTTTTCATCCAAGAAGAAGTAGCCAGCAAGACACGTTTTGAAGACACGTCTTCAGGACACGTCAAGGATTTCGCCGTAGAAATTTTGTTAAGTACAGAGTTGGTTTTTTTTTAAGTAATTTGTAAACATTTGAAAAGTCAGTATTATTAAGAGTTAATATTTAGTATTGAGCCAGAATTAACACAAAACACAGTGAACACTTCAGACACCAGTGATATATTTTTTTTAGTGAGACAGTAATTTTCACAGAAGTTAAAAGTAACAGAAGTTAAAAGTAACAGAAAGAGTTAATTTCAGAGAGTTAATTTCAGAGAGTTAATTTCAGAGTTAATTTCAGTATAGAATAATTTATTTTATGTACCAAACATAATAGTATCCTACCTTCGCGTACATTCGAGTGAAATGTTGTTTACATTTTTTATTTTTGTTTAGAATTTTTTTCAAATTATCGAATTGAATTGACGTGCAAAATTAAGAAAGAGAGAGTTTACAGAGAGTTTATAGAGTTATAGAGATACTTCAAAACAGTTTCAAGTTCCATTTTCCGTTTTCAGATAGTTTCACATTCTTCAGTTTTCAGTTAATTCTAGTTCACTTGATAGAGATCAAGTGCAGTCATTTTCCGTTTTCAGTTAATTTCAGTTAGTCGGTTGCACCAAGGACAACCAAACCCCAGAGGTTAATAGTCTCCACTTGATAGAGATCAAGTGCAGTCATTTTCCGTTTTCAGTTAATTTCAGTTATTCGGTTGCACCAAGAGGGACAACCAAACCCTAGAGGTTAATAGTCTCCACTTGATAGAGATCAAGTGCAGTCATTTTCCGTTTTCAGTTAATTTCAGTTAGTCGGTTGCACCAAGAGGGACAACCAAACCCCAGAGGTTAATAGTCTCCACTTGATAGAGATCAAGTGCAGTCATTTTCCGTTTTCAGTTAATTTCAGTTAGTCGGTTGCACCAAGAGGGACAACCAAACCCCAGAGGTTAATAGTCTCCACTTGATAGAGATCAAGTGCAGTCATTTTCCATTTTCAGTTAATTTCAAGTTAGAAGGTTGCATCCAGAGATTTCAGTTTTATTCGAAGTCAGTTTTGAAGTCAGTTTTGAAGTCAGTTTTGAAGTCAGTTTTGAAGTCAATTTCAAGGCTCAGTTTTCAAGTCCCAAGTCATTTCAATGCAGTCAATTGAATTCAACTTTTTCTTTGTAGTTTAAGAGAATTTAATTTAAGAAAATGTAATTTAAGAATTTAATTCAACCTTTTTTTTGTTGTAAAAGAGAATTTAATTCAACCTTCTTTTTTTTTTTGTTTAAGAGAATTAAATTCAACCTGAATTTGACCGGTTTGCGTCTTTAGTTAACCTTTTTTTTTGTAAGAAGGAAATTCACCGATTTGTCTTTTCTTTTCATGCATGTTGCGTATATAAATATAGTTATGTATTTTATTATTTGTAACCAATCCGTTTTTACAAAGGTTGTAACGATTTGATAATTATTGTAATGTATATGAGGAACATGTCGTCCCTCCATTTTGTTTGAACTCTTTTAATTTTTGTTCTAAGTAGTGTGACAAGCAATCTTTTTTTTTAAAAGAGCAAAGTGCTCACGAAAAGACGTAATTGTCAATTTCAGACTTATACCCCTGCTTAGTCACTCAATTCCCCCGAATGTCGTACTCCAAACTTTGTCTTTTTATTTTATTTATTTTAACACCCCTACCCCAGTTGAACCCAGTGTCAACCAGAGAAATGGTTCAACCATGGTTAATTCCATTTGGTACTATGGAACATAACCTCAATTTATGTTAAGTTGTGTTTTTTATTTTTAAGTATACTATATGTTTAGTCATTAAAATGCATAATTGATTTCTATTTTTAATTTGTATTCTTAATTTTCTTAATTCAATTATCGTACCGATACTTCTGGTTAATGTTAATGGTTATATAGTTCATATATAGCTAGGAATGTTACTAGTCGAATTTAATTCCATCTTCAAAATTTAATTTTAATACCGCTAGATTTACTTTCATTAATTGTAAGGTCCTCTAAGTACGATTCTTTTTATTACCTTAATATACGTGTAACTGATATAATTACGTAAAATCGATAATCCTAGTTGAATTCTATTACTTTGACACACATTCGAATTCATTTTCTTTTCGCACTTTAAGTCACTTTCACATGAAAACTCATATGCATACACCATCATTAATACTACCTGTAATTAGATTTTAACAATAATTGACTTAAACTTAAAAGATTTTTATAACCTAAACCTTATGCTAAAATCATTGGATATCACAATAAACTATTTCATTGCGTGCAAGTGCTAACTCTGCTATTTATATAGTCTTAAGCATTTTTGCTTATTATATATAAATTTTTGCTCAGGCATTTATTCAGTTAATTTAACAATCCTCTCAGCTAATCTGTCCCTCAAAATTGTAAGATACACACTTTGTACCTAATACACACAAATACACACTAGACCACAGGTCTATACATCATCCATTACGTAATTCGTTTTTTTACCTACAATAGTCAATAAAATTAGTTATAGACTGTACAATGAGGGTAACTTTGGAAAATAATTTATATTTTTCCCTTTTATCTACTATTCATTATGCATGTAATTTTCCCCACAGAAAAATAAAATTTTGTTTAAAAAATTAACAATATCATTCTTTGTCTAACTTAATTGTTTGTCTAAATTAACGTATTAATCCTTTTATTCTGTTTGCATAAAATTCAAGTTTTAATCTTTGAATTTTTATATTTTATAATAGCCCTCTAAGCGAGTGTCTTGTTAAAAATTTGATTACGCTGCGTTGTCCCAACCACCCGAAGTCACTTCTTCTGTAAAAACTTGTAATGTAAAGAAAAATTCGTCATCTAACTTGAATTAGTTAGGATGTTATTCTCTTAATTCTATTGTATTAATTGTACCCTATTATATTATTGTATAAATATCATTTTAAAGGGGAGAGCAATGTAAAAATGAACAATGAATAATCAATATTCATTTTTACATAAGAACCAAAATCGCTTAACGCGAGTTTGGATAAAAATTTTATTTGTAGCTTTCTATTTTTGTTTGTGTCACAACCCTACGATCTACCATTTCTATGGTTTAGTCGTATCCATTTTCCATTTGTTATAGAAGTTATTATAATTAATTATGATTGTCTTCCATCTTACCCTCGACCCTAGATTATGCATACACATTGCATATAACAGGATTGGAACCCGTAGTTGTACTTCTTAGTCATTAATACCCACTCTTTGTCTCTAATTCGTTCTTGTAAATCTTCCTAATAATGATTTGTACTTCTTTATTTATTACTGTATTTCTCTAATTCATCTTTTCTAATAATGACTTATACACTATGACGTCATAAAATAACTCAATTCACTTTACGTTTCCCATACCTTGTACACTGAATCACGTGCTTAGTATTTGGACATCTTCCGTATTCAATGTATGGTAAATTCTTTAATAATAATAAAAAAAAAAACTTCATTCTCTATATATCATTATTTATGTTGTTTCATACCTATTGTCTACTGCTACCTATCAACCTATCAGTCCATATTTTACGCGTGTCTATATTACGCACACAACCTATTGTGTTACGTGCATGTAAAATACGTCCACATGTATTTTTTTATTATTTTTCTTCAAGTACGTTCACCCTTACAAGACATTCATAATTGCTTAGGTAAGTGGTCGAATTCTCTAATGACAGCAAAATCGAACGCTTCTAAGATAAATATCTCCTCTCGCTCTGATTTCAAATTTATAACATGTTATAAATATTATAACATATTATGTTGTATATAAATCCATACCGTATGTGCCCATGTACTTTGTATTATATTTCTAACATCTTAATTGTCTATTAATATGAAACACTGTAAAAACAAAACAAAGTTATAGTAACTGTTTAATTGTAATTAACTGTAATACTTTAATTTAATATAACGTAATGTACTTTAATGAAACTGTAATTAATAATAACTTGTAATGTACTTCAATGAAACTGTAATTAAATGTAATGACAATATATAATGTAAGAATGTACTTTAATAGAACTGTAATGGACAATCATAAGCGAATGTGAAGTAATCCATAATCGCAATCATAATTGTAATAAACCCAAACGAAAATGTACTCAGTCGTGTAATTAAATTGTACTTATGTACTACTATGAAATGATATCGCCTTCAGAAATGAAGACTCGGCAAAAAAATACGATAAGTTTTTTTTATTTTTTATTTTTTTATTTGGAATCTTTCAAACATCTGATCATGTGTTTAAAAGAGGGGAAACTT
Organism: Bathynomus jamesi; assembly: GCA_023014485.1. Lineage (NCBI taxonomy): Eukaryota > Metazoa > Arthropoda > Malacostraca > Isopoda > Cirolanidae > Bathynomus > Bathynomus jamesi. Next base: position 18,312 of record JAJOZX010015606.1, on the reverse strand, counting down.
AACCTTCAACTGCCTTCCCCCAACATTTAGGCTTACATGATACATGTATTTGTAAAAAAAAAAACGAATGAACCAAAACAAGAGGGAAAAACAGTCCAGGGACCGACCGTCAAGAAATTCGCACCTAGGTTAGATCCCATTCTCCCGACACCGGAAGGGCATTTTCATTAAAGGGACCCGCTTATAAGTACATTCGCATAAATTTAAAACTATCTTCCTGTTCTAAACATACACATTCTATTATTTTTTTACATAATTATTACATTTATTATTAAATTTATTACATTTAATATTGCATTATTATTTATTACAGAAATTATAAATTTATTATTACATTGCTTATTACATTGTTGTTTATTATACAGAACTTATAAACCGAAAAACGAATGAAAAAGGCGAGAAGGAAACAATCCAGAGACCATTGAGAAATTCGCACCTACGTAGGTTAGATATCGTTCTCCCGACACCGGAAGGGCATTTTATTACAGGGTTCTATACATACAGATTCTAATATTTTGACATAATTTCTGCATTTATTATTGTATTAACATTTTTTTAACATTTATTATTATTACCTTTACCCTAATTATTAAATTTATAATATTACCTTTATTATTACATCTGTTGCATTTATATTTATTTCCACATTTATTACTTCCATTATTACATTTACATTTACGTTTATTATTCCTACATTTTACAAAAAAAAAAAGAAAATCGAATGAACTAAAAGTGAGTAGGGAAACAATCCAGAGACCTTTAAGAAATTCACACTTAGGTTAGAACACGTTCCCCCGACTCCGTAAGGGATTTTTTGACCAAGAATCTCATTAAAGGGCCTAACTTATAAGTACCTTCGCACAAATTAAAATTATGTAATTTTTCTATACATACAAATTCTATTATTTTTCTTTTGACATAATTATTACATCATAAAGTACCTTACTTGATTCCCAATCTATAGCATGATTATTTTGGCTGGCGTGATAAAAAATGGCATTATTAGTATTACAATTCTGAAGGCATATTTGTGTTGTTTAATACGGGTTTCAATATTTCTTCCAGTTTCTTCCACGTATACTGAATCACAACTTTTACAGGGAATGCTGTAGGCACAGGCTTGTTCCTGTTTTGCAACGTTATTCCTAACCAATTTACTTTTCAAGGTAGACGAATATTTAACGCCAAAGCAAACTTAAAATCTTTCGTCAACGATTTTACTCTTTCTAAGCCGGCAATGTAAGGCAAACTCACATATTGTTTTTGGTTAACTGAAGGTTCCGGAGGAGCATAAAAAGATTTTCTGGCTTTAAAATACGCCTTTCTGATAAACCACTCAGGATATTTTAAATTCTTAAAAATGTTCCAAATCTTTGAATTTTCCGGGTCCAGCAAATGTGGGCTACAAATCTTAGGAATAATAAACGTAAATGTAAATGTAATAATGGAAGTAATAAATGTGGAAATAAATATAAATGCAACAGATGTAATAATTACGGTAATATTATAAATTTAATAATTAGGGTAATGGTAATAATAATAAATGTTAAAAAAAATGTTAGTGCAATAATAAATGCAGTAATTATGTCAAAATATTAGAATCTGTATGTATAGAACAAGTAGATAGTTTCAATTTGTTACTTATAAGGGGGACCCTGTATTAAAATGCCCTTCTGGTGTCGGGAGAACGGTATCTAACCTAGGTGCGAATTTCTCAATGGTCTCTGGATTGTTTCCTTCTCGCCTTTTTCATTCGTTTTTCGGTTTATAAGTTCTGTATAATAAACAACAATGTAATAACCAATGTAATAATAAATTTATAATTTCTGTAATAAATAATAATGCAATATTAAATGTAATAAATTTAATAATAAATGTAATAATTATGTAAAAAAATAATAGAATGTGTATGTTTAGAACAGGAAGATAGTTTTAAATTTGTGCGAATGTGCTTATAAGCAGGTCCCTTTAATAAAAATGCCCTTCCGGTGTCGGGAGAACGGGATCTAACCTAGGTGCAAATTTCTTAACAGTCGGTCTCTGGACTGTTTTTCCCTCTTGTTTTGTTTCATTCGTTTTTCTGTATCCACCCGAGGAGGATGCCAGTGGGCATCGAAACTGTTGTGGAAATAAACTCTGTCTATTAGAGTTGCTTTTTATTTTCAAACCTTATTGCTTGTTTTTGGATGACAAAGATACCATTTAATGCGTTGTTAGCGAGTTAGCGAGTGCAGTACGTTTTACAAGGAAGAACAAGAGTATGATAAAGAGTCAATAAAACTTGTTTAGGGACTACATTTCTAAGTTTAAACATTATAGCAACGCTTCTTGAAATCTTTTTCGCAATATAATTTACATGATCACTCCATTGCAAATTCTTATCTAGCATTACACTAAGAAATTTTGTTATAGTACACTCCTTTATGGCGATTTCATTAACATTAAGTTCATCAAGATATACATTTCTTTTATTAGTAAAAATCATGAAATTTGTTTTACTGGTATTTAGGAAGAGTTTATTGGTGGTCAACCATTTCATTACACTGATGAATTCTGAATGAAATATATTCTTAGCTGTATTAACATCTTTGCAAGATAAAGAGACAGTTGTATCATCTGCAAACATTATGAAGTTCAGTATATCAGATGAAAGTGGAAGGTCATTTATATATAATAAAAATAACAGTGGACCCAGAACTGAGCCCTGTGGCACACCATGTTTGACAAGCGCTTTAGTTCAGCAAACCTTATTTACTGATACAAAATGATATTTACTAGACAAATAACTTTTAAACCAATCACTGATTGTTCCTCTAAAGCCGTAACAATATAATTTATTAAGTAGAATATTATGGTGTATTTATTCTATTACATCAAACGCCTTACTCAAATCCATAAATATTGATATCATTATGTCTTTGTTCTCCTTAGCTATATTTACATATTCCATAGGATTTAAAATAGCCATTTCCTTGTTTTATTATTAAGGAAGCCATATTGATTTGGAGATAATAAATTGTAGGATTCTAAATATCGCTGCATTCTACTTTTTACAATTTTTCCAAAAACTTTGCTGAACACAGATAATGAACACACCGGCCTGTAATTTGTTGCTAGTGTAGGATCACCCCCTTTAAAAAGAGGTGTTATACAACCAATTTATAGCATTGATGGGAATATTCCTTTGGAAATACTTTGACTGATAACACTGGTCAACAAAGATATTTCATCAGAGTAAAATTTGTGGTGGCTGGATAGCATTTTCACGCTGATTCCAAAACTGCATTCAGATTCTTTCTGGCACGTATAGTTTTCAAGATGAAGGCATATATATAACTACACAGATTTAACCATTTTAAATAGGCAAAATACTAATATTTCAACATTTGATTGTGTTTATTTTATTGTGTTTTTTAGTTTATTCATCTTATTTATTTCAATTATCTTAATTATACATCTTATGTATTTCAGGTGTGAGCTTTTACGTCTAGCAGCATTGTGATTCAGGCAACAACGCCGTTCTTTGTGTGTCAAAAGATCAGTCCAGTCCAAGAACTTGTTGTGTCAAGTTGGTGTACATTTTTTTTTAATTTATAGTTTGCTCAGGTCAGTCAACATGCCTCGACAATGTAAGAATGACCCCGACAAGTTCTGTTTCGTATGCGGCCAGTTGACAACTAAAACACAGCGACGAAGTATTACAACCGACATTAAGAAAATATACAAGCTATACTTTGGTTGCCATCTAGGTGACCAAGATAAACCATGGGCGCCACATCAAATCTGTGAAATTGGCTTAACAAAAAGAAAGCTTCAATGCCATTTGCCATACCCATGATATGGAGGGAGCCGAGAGATCATCATGAAGACTGTTATTTTTGTAGTGTGAACTTAATGGGGTTTTCTGCCAAGAACAAACACCAGATTGTATATCCAAACCTGGATTCAGCACGTAGACCAGTAAAAATGATGAAACATTGCCCATTCCAATTCCCCAAGTGATAGGCTAGATTCTATCATAGATGACATGGAAAGTGATGAAGGTGCAACTGGCGTTTCCGGACCATCTACAGAACCAGAGTACACTTTTGAAGGTAGACATTTAGAGCCTAAAAAGTTAACCCAAGGACAGTTGAATGATCTTGTTAGAGACTTATCGCTGTCTAAAGAGAAATCAGAGCTTCTCGCCTCAAGACTAAAGGAGAACAATTTACTTGAGAACAATGTTCGTATTAGTTACTACCGAAAGCGGAATTTTGAATTAACAGCATTCTTTTCAGTAGACGGTCCTCTCTGTTATTGCCATGACATCAATGGACTATTTACAGCCATATCTCAGACGTATGTGGCATCTGAGTGGCGCCTCTTTATTGATTCGTCGCAGAGAAGCCTGAAAGCAGTTCTTTTGCATAATGGTAATATAATGCCATCCATCCCCATTGCCCATTCCGTCCATCTAAAAGAGACATATGACAATATGGATATACTACTTAAGGCAATCAAATACGACAGTCATCAATGGAATGTTTGTGGAGATCTAAAAGTTATAGGAATGCTTATGGGTATGCAGTCAGGATTCACAAAATTTTGTTGTTTCCTTTGCCTGTGGGACAGTCGCGCCACTATAGAACATTACACCAAAAGTGACTGGCCACTTAGGTATACATATGTCCCAGGGATAAGCAATGTCCAGTCTGTCCCTTTAGTGGATCCCCAAAAGATCTCTCTGCCACCTCTTCACATTAAACTTGGTTTAATGAAGAATTTTGTTAAAGCAATGGGTAAAGTCAATTCTGAAGGGTTCCAATACCTTTCAAGGAAATTTCCGAAGGTTACTGCAGCAAAATTGAAGGAAGGAATTTTTGTTGGGCCACAAATAAGGGAGGTTTTGAATGACACTGAATTTGAAAAAGTCCTAAGTCCGCTGGAATTGAAGGCTTGGCTGGCGTTCAAATGGATATGTGAAAACTTTCTTGGAAGCAACAAGTCACCTGCGTATAAGGATGGAGTCAAGAACCTCCTTGATGCCTTCAAAGAAATGGAGTGTCGAATGTCGTTAAAAATTCACTTCCTGCATTCCCACTTAGATTTCTTTCCTGAAAACCTTGGTGCAGTGAGTGACGAGCAAGGAGAGCGCTTCATCAACATATTCAGATGATGGAGAAGCGCTACCAAGGATATTGGAATGAGAGCATGATGGCGGACCATTGTTGGATGCTGTATCGTGACAATCCAGGCCAAATTTACAAAAGGAAATCACAATCACAGCGCTTTTAATAAAATAATGTATATATTCTTTATTTATAAGTACATTGAATAAGGTATATGATGTATTTGTTGTTTAGCATTCCTAAGTGTGATCTATACATCCATAAATTTTCTTATAGCAATATCAAAAACTTAAAAATATCAAAATCGGTGTATCTATATAACTATACGTGCTAAAAACAAAATAAAACCAGATTCGGAATCAGCGCGACAAATGCATTAAGAAAAGTGCGATCATGTTTGTGATGAGAAAAAAAAGTTTCATTTTGTTGGCCAGTGTTATCTTAGCCAAAGTTGCAGATATCGTATCTTTAACAAGTTTCAATATATGTACTGGAATGTTATGAATGTTATTTTTTTTGTATTTTTTAATTTACCAATAATATTCTGGACCTCAGTAGAGGTAGCAGGAACAAAAGAAAATCAATTTAGTGCTTTGGGTAGCATATATTCTAGCAGTGAGTGATCATTATTTATTAATTGTGAGCAAAGCTTATCCGCTATTGAAGTAAAATGTGCATTTAAAGAGTCTGCAATAGCAGTATCATCAGTAATTTCTTTATTATCAACATTTAAGGTCCAAAACTTTGTTCGGGGAATGATTTGATTTAAGGCCCTGAATGTTGGCTAGGATTATTTTTATTTTTACTGTCGTTTTCGGATATACAGTATATATAAACTAAAGTTTTTTTTTTATTTCGCGAAAGAATCAATAACATCATCATAATACCGTGTGACCACAAAAATTGTCCCTGTTTTTAATCGCTTATTACTCAGTCATTATTGCAGCTTCACAAATGAAATAAAAAGCATTCGAAAGAGAACATTTTAATGTTTTAATTTATTCTACATGTGTTCAAAGTGACGTCCCTGGACATTCTTACATTTCACACAACGGGAAAGGAAGTTATTTATTACATTTTCCAAAACGCTGCATTCAATGGACTGTACACTCTCTACCACCGCTTGCTTTAATTCTTCGATAGAGGATGGCTCTTGCCTGAATACTTTGTCCTTGACAAATCCCCAGAGAAAAAAGTCCATAGGTGATAGATCGGGAGATCTTGCGGGCCAGGGAAACTGCGAGCGATGAGAAATGAATCTTTGTTCAAAAAATCTTGTTAAACATTCCAGTGATTGCCTAGTTGTGTGGGCTGTTGCTCCGTCTTGCTGAAACCACTTGTTACTGCAGTTTTCTTGTTCAAAAACAGTGTTCAGCATTTCTACATATCTTTCTGAAGTTACTGAAAGCGGTCTCCTTGTCTGTGGGTCCTCAAAAAAGTAAGGACCATAAACCTTGCTGCTACTCTAACCACACCAGACAGTAACTTTTGGTGAATGCAGAGGTTTCTCCAAGTGTATATTTGGCTTGTTTTGTGACCAACACCGGTAATTCTGTCTGTTGATGAACCCATTGAGATAGATGTGGCATTCATCACTAAATATTATGTCACTTAATCTTATCTGGTTTTGTTCAATTATTGTTTCAATGCGTTCACAAAACATCAAACGACGCTGGTAGTCTTGTTCGCTAAGCTGTTGCAAACGCATAATTTTAAATGACTTCATTCTCGAATCCAACGTGATTATTTTCCGAATGCTCTCCCGTTTGATTCCTGTCACAGCTGATAGTCGTCTCACAGATTTCTTGTTGTCCGTTTCAAGCTGATTTGCGACTGAATCAATGTTTTCAGCAATTCGCACACCTTTGCTGCGCCCAGAGTTGCCTTTATGCATGTTCTTGATTGAGCCGTGATGTTTCCATTTTGCGAAAATCCTGCGAATCGTTTTAGGATCTATGGTCCTTTGCTGACCGTATTGTCGTCTGAAAGACCGTTGGGTGGCAACTACCGAGCCATGTTTGATCATCTCTTCTGCGATGAAAACACGTTGCATGTCCTACAAATAACCCATGATTGTGGTGGATAAAACTGTCATTTTTTTATAAGTACTGATTTCGTATCCAGGATATCGAAAAAATTAAATAAAACTTTTAAATATTCTTTTTCGAAAGCTTTTTATTTAATTTGTGAAGCTGCAATAATGACTGAGTAATAAGCGATTAAAAACAGGGACAATTTTTGTGGTCACACGGTATATGGATTTTGTTATATCTGATTCAATAAATAAGAGGAATAGATTCGACATTTTTGTTTGCAATAAACTATTTCTTAAATAATACTTAATTCTTTTTAGAACTGAAAAGGACCGTTCACCACTTGCGTTTGTTAAACATCGTTAAAAAATACTATGGCTTACATTTGGAAACGTCGATTTTAGGCCATCAAGTATAATATTATACATATCAACTGGATTTATCGCTTTTTCTTCTTTCATATATTTTAGAAACTGCAGTACTTCGTCTTTAAATTGATCAACATCAATGTCCCCTTTGTAAACATCCGAAAGTTTATCAATACATAGAGTATGTTTACTTCATTTGAACTCGTATTGTTTTTAAAAAACAAGTTAAACATATAAATATGTCGTTGTATAATGTTGTTCTTCGGTTTATCTCCGCATTAAGCGTATCGCAAATGACATTAAATGTATTAACTACAAACAAATCCCTGCTATGCAAAGACATCATTTTCGCGTATTTCGTCAGGCGTAATGTTTCTTTTTTAAATTCGACAGTGCTAATCAGTGTACTGCGTTTCATTAGTTAGAAGTTTAGCTTCCTCTTCGATACCGTTAAAATTGTTTCTGACTCTGTCATAAATTCTGTCAGTGATTTTAAGAGATTAATAGCTTTTAGCATATTTATCGTTGGATCCTGCGACGATTTACTAGTTGAATTAAGTCTTTGTAAAATTCTGCCTAAGATTACGGTAATAAAGCTGTCTCATATTTAACAAATTTTTTGATAAATTTGTGCATCTAAACGACAGACAGGCTTTCGTGTTCTTTCTTAACACTGATACGGTGCCATATTTTGCATATGCGCAAAACAAAGCACAATGTATAATTCAGTTATCTACTTGCCAAGTAGCCAGGGCTACCAAGTTTGACGTTTAAGAATGGATTATTTTATGTTTTTTCCAGGTTTAGAATCTAGCGATAAATTCTGCCCTGAGGCCCACTTTTTGTTAGGCCTCCAGCTAGCGCCTCATGCGCCTGTACATAAATCCGGCTCTGTCTATATGTATTGTTATATAATGATTTAATATACGCGAGACTGGTGGGTGGGAAGGGGAATGAGGGAGTTTGGAGGTTGGTTCTGTAATGTCTATTTTTTGTTCAAATTCACTAGTATATTAAAAGTTGTATTGTGGCAGCTGTTCATAGAGACCTGCAGTAATCATAATGGAACCTTATTTCTGTGTAAAACAGTAAACATGGAGTTCAACGCTGTTAGATCATATTAAATGTTTATCTTTATGAACACAGATATTACATTATAATTACCTGTATGTCAATGTTATATGTTGTTGGACTCGTATCCCCCCTCCACCCTGCCTTCCCACAGTTGGGGTACTTGACTATCACTTCGGCGTTTCCACATGTACGGAGTCGCCTGTGAGTCGAGGAATATTACATATGCGGGCAACTGTACAGTCTGTGCAAGTTCCGCTCCACCCTCTCCGAGATGTGGTGGCAAGGCAGTCCCTCTTTTTCCCCACCCTCACTCCCTCCCTCTCCTCCTCCCCCCTCTCCCTCTCGCTATCCCCCCTCTTGTCCTCCCCATCTCATTATCCCTCTCTCTCTCTCTCTCTCTCTCTCTCTCTCTCTCTCTTTAGTCTCCTGTGCGCGGAGGACAGACACCGTTTTGATTGGGGACTCGCAGATCAGGGCCAGGAGAAGTACTTTGCTTCTGTAAACTGGGACGGAAGGAGGAAGGTAAGGTGCTTACCTGGGCGGGGAACGGCGCACTTAAGGAAGGAACTAGAGAAGCTTCGCGTGGCTAGTCGGAGGACTGCGATCGTTGTCCACGCTGGTCGCAACGACCTGTTCCTCAAAGGCGGTAGGGTAGGTTCGACGGAAGGGATCATCACCGAGATCATGTCTATTGCGATGATCTGAAACTTCTGACAGACAGGGGAATGTTGATGGTATTTTACCCGGATGAATGCCAGTGACCACGCGCTCAGTAAGGTTATGGCATCAAGGAGGGTGCAAGACTTGTGCGTCCCACTGGGCGTGAGATTTGTTGACCCTACGACGCGTTTTCGGAAGTGGGACCTTTATCAGAGGGATGGTGTCCACCTCAATGCCAACGGTAAGGGTGTGCTAGGCGCGCTGCTGACTGGCACCATGCCGTATGGTGAGTCAAGCCCGGGATTGATGACGGCCCCCCCCACCGGGAAGATGATGTTGAGCCGGTGGCGGATGTACCTTCAACTGGGTGTACATGTGGGTGACCTTCATTCCCCGTTGGAGGGGGCTCAGGCTCCTGCGGAAGTTGCCCCATCGTTGATGAGGGGCTCTTCAACTCCCGACAGCCCTGCCTGTTCGGGAAACGGGTCATGCTCGGGGCGGTCAGAATAGGAAGGCTCCCTCCGTGCAGTGCTTTTTAAAGCTAGGTCGATAAGGAATAAGTTTTGCGAGCTGCGGGCGCTGTAGCATCAGCATACTAGGATATCGTTGCCAACACCGAGTCCTGGATTCATACTGATGTAGGACTACGTTGGGGAGTTCGAGATTCCCGGGTATAGAATGTTTCACAAAGACCACACCCGTGGGGAGGGGAGGGGTATAATATACGTGAGGGACACGTTGAGTCCGGTTGACTGCCAGTTCCGATCAGGGGAGCTGCGTGGCGTCGATCTGAACGTGGGAGGGACGAACTATAGGTTAATCTTGGTGTAGAGACCTCCGCATCTCCTCCTCGAGGAGGATACAGCCCTGTACACCGAACTCCGTAGCCTGCTAGGGGACAGGGTGTGTGTAGTTTTAGGAGACTTCAACTGTCGCGGCATAAAGTGAAAGACAGGACTGCTGATGCCGAGGGAGGAGGCTAGTTGACTTTGCTGATGAGAACTTCCTGACTCAGTTGGTTAATGGGCCTACACGAGGCGAAAGCGTTCTAGACTTAGTATCACGACCGAAGCACCACGTCACTGGCCTCCCTTGACGAATCGTTGGGGGAGTGATCACGGTCTGATTAGGTTCCGTGTGTCTTCGTCCCTCGGGTGAAGCGTAGTGAATCGAGAGGCAGTAAACTTGATCTACGGCGGGCGGACTTTGTTGGCTTCTGGGATAGCGTAGGTGAGATGGGTTAGAGTTCGGTAGCGATGTTGAGGGAGTGTGGAGTGCATTCCGGACCAGTTTATGGTGCTGCAGTCTGCTGCCATACCCTCAAAACCGGTCACCGTGCTTCAACGCAGCTAAGTGGCTCAGTCGGACATCGCTTCGGCTATCCGAAATAGAAAGCTGCGTATAGGAGGGCGAAGGCCAATCGTTTCCATGAGAACACTGAGGCGTATGTCCGCCTGTTCAGGGAAGTCAAGGCGAAGTTAGCTAGCGAAACGTTACGAAGAACTCCGGGTGGCAAGCCTCTGCAAGGGGAACCCTAAGGAGTTCTTCAGTTATGTTAAAGTAGAAAGCCCATTAGAAGCATGATAGTCCGTTAAAGGACCCGAGCGGCGTTCTGCGACCTCCGAACGCGGACTTCGCTAATGTGCTGAATGAGTACTTTGCGGAGTGTTCACCAGGGAGGACACTCGCTTCATCTCCGAGCCAGGTGTCAGGCTTGAAGGCTGGCCTGTATAGTGTTCGGCGTACCGCGACATTCGTTGCCGATATAATAGACAAACTGAGCGCGTTTAAGGCTCCTGGGCCGAACATTCCTCCCCAGAGTGTTGCGGGGTGCGCGACCAGGTGGCTCCCCACCTGGCTACAGTCTTCAACAAATCTTGGAGACGGGCCAGGTGCCTGGTGACTGGAGGGAAGCCAATGTGACCCCTATCTTTAAGAAAGAGATCACGAAAGTCCAGGGAACTATCGTCCCATTAGTCTCACTTCGGTTGTAGGTAAATTATTAGAGGGGATAATAGCGATAGGATCGTTGACCATTTGGATTCCTACAAGATGCTTGGGGACTCCCAACATGGGTTTAGACGCAATGGTCGTGTCTCACCAACTTGCTCGAGTTTTTCCACGTCATATTGAGTGAGTATGATAAGAGTAGGGCGATTGATATACTTTATGTCGACTTTCAGAAAGCCTTTGATAAGGTACCTCACCGCCGGCTAATGGCCAAAGTGCGCGGCTGGGTATCGATGGGGAAGTATGTCGGTGGATTGAAAACTGGCGAAACTGAAGAATAGGCGGCAGAGGGTTGTAATTAAAGGGCTAGTTCGGGTTGGGCCTCGGTCACTAGCGGGGTTCCTCAGGGTTCCGTTTTGCTGCCACTGTTTTTTATCATTTACATAAATGATATCGACGATGACATCGTCAGGAGGATCGCCAAATTCGCTGATGAGACGAAGCTTGGGGCCAGTGTTGGGACGCCAGAGGCGATCGAGCAACTGCGTGCGGACCTACGTAGGATAGGAGAGTGGTCCGAAAAATGGCAAATGCCGTTTAACTTTGATAAATTCCAGTTGATGCACATTGGCTACACCAATCCCAAGACGGACTACTCCATTCTGGGAGTAATATCGAGGCGACTGGTTTGGAAAAGGACTTGGGTGTTCTAATTAGCAGCGACCTTAAGTTTCCCAAACAATGCGAAGGTTGGAAAAGAAAGCCCAAAAGCTGTTGGTTATATCAGGAGGAAATTTCGATTTCGGAACAAGGAGATTGTGCTCTCTTTGTACAATTCTCTTCTTCAGCCGCACCTAGAGTATGTTGTGCATTTCTGATCGCCCACCCTCAGGAAAGATATTGAGAGGCTGGAGCGAGTGCATTCGAGGGCCACAAAGTTAATCCCTTCCATTAGGCATGCTGGCTACAATCGACGCTTACGCGCCCTGAATTTGTTTTAGCTGGAAACTCGGAGGCTGCACGGTCAACTCATCGAGGTTTTCAGTTCTTACGCGGGTTCAACAATGTCAATTTTAGAAGCATGTTTAGTTTAAATGATAACCCAACTCGCAACAGTGGTTGGAAGTTGGATTTGAAACGGTTTAGGACTATGTGTGTGGAATTACTTTACGTATAAGATCTGTGACACGTGGATCATGTTACCTTCAGAAGTTGTGAACAGTTTCCTGTGGATCTGTTGAAGAAAAGGTTAGACCGAATCATACACATTATTTGAGGGTGTATGAATTTTTCCCTGGCACCCGTTGCCATTGGTACCTCCTCGGTATGGGCCGCAAGGCCTTTTGAGGTACTATTTTTCCTTGTAACTCCTTGTAACTCTCTCTCTCTCTCTCTCTCTCTCCTCTCTCTCTCTCTCTCTCTCTCTTCGCAATACTGAACAGAAGATTTTTCTGTTCCTGACAGAGACAGGCAAAAAATGTTGGCACAATGAAATTCATGCATTTCCAGTTTCTGGTGTGTGCGTAGGCAGCTGGGTATAAATGAGGCCTCGAGTATATCATAATTTACAGATGTATGGGTAATTTTGTTTTATGATATAACACTTTTGGTACCTCTGAACATTATAAAGATTATATTAAAAGTCGAAACATTATTAGTACCTTTGTTTTCCTCACACGAACCTGGTCTCCTCTCTCAGCAATGCTAACCACTACACCGCCACGATGCATTGTATATTCGTAAACCGTATATATATAAACAATCTATTTCTATATTTTAGCAGCACCGAAATCCAAATTTGAATTTAATTGTTACTCCTACTTTCTCTATATCGTAATTTCTTTAAGAACTTCCGTTCTCTGAAGGTATTAATTAAGGAGCAAATAATAAAAATAATTTTCAGTGATTTCATGGTTTCATAAATTTCATTCATTCATTCTTTTATTGGCGATTTGTGTGTAACTGACATTCGGGTATGTATTAGTCCGTTGTAACTTAAACAAATTTATATCCACAATATTTTTTAATTCGACAATTAAGTCATACCATAGTTTCAATCCAATGAAAATGGGTGGTTTTTGAGATGAAGGCAATTGACGTCTAACAAGCTTTGATCTATTTCTGCTCTGACACGAGTGGATTTCTTGATGAATTACAAAATATGTATTTACCCATTGTAAATAAAAATAAAAAGTGCCACTTTGATTACATCATTAAGCTTTATTAGGTTTAGCTCTTTAAATAATGCACTAGAATGATCAACGAAATCGCCATCAAATAAATAACCTTTTTGCTCTTTTTCGATGGCAAAGATTCCGTTTAATTCGTTGTTAGCGGAGTTTTCCCAAACAACGATGCAGTAGGTTATATAAGGAAGAACAAGAGTATGATAATGAGTCAATAAAACCTGTTTCGGGAATACATTTCTAAGTTTAAACATTGTAGCAACGCTCCTTGAAATCTTTTTCGCGATATAATTTACATGTTCATCCATTGCAAATTCTTATCCAACATTATACCAAGAAATTTTGTTACAGTACACTCCTTTATAGAGATTTAATGAACATTAAGTTAATCAAGATATACATTTCTTTTATTACTAAACATCATGAAATTTGTTCAACTGGTATTTAGGAAGAGTTTATTGGTGGTCAACCATTTCATTACATTAAAAAATTCTGATTTAAGTATGTCCTTAGCTGAATTAACAGCTTTGCAAGAAATACACACAGTTGTAGAATCTGCAAGCATTATGAAGTTCAGTATATCAAATGAACGTGGAAAGTCATTTATATATAATAAAAATAACGGTGGACCCAGAAATGAGCCCTGTGGCACACCATGTTTGACAAGCGCTTTAGTTAAGCAAACCTTATTTACTGATAAAAAATTATATCTATTGGACAAATAACTTTTAAACCAATTACTGTTTGCTCTAAAGCCGTAACAATATAATTTATTAAGTAGAATATTATGATCTATTACATCAAACACCTTCTTCAAATCCATAAATATTGATATCATTATTTCTTTTTTCTCTTTAGCTGTATTTGCAATTTCCATAAGATTTAAAATAGCCATTTCCGTTGTTTTATTATTACGGAAGCCATATTGATTTGGAGATAATAAATTGTAGGATTCTAAATATCACTGCATTCTACTTTTTACAATTTTTTCATAAACTTTGCTGAACACAGATAATGAACACTCCGGCCTGTAATTTATTGCTAGTGTAGGATCACCCCCTTTAAAAAGAGGTGTTATGCAACCAGGTTTTAGCATTGATGGGAATATTCGTTTTGAAATACTTTGATTGATAATTTTAGCCAAAGTTACAGATATCTTAACAAGTTTCAATATAGGTACAGTAATGTTATGAACGTTATTTTTTGTATTTTTAATTTACCAACAATATTTCGCACCTCAGTAGAGGTAGCTGGGACAAAAGAAAATGAATTTAGTGGGTTGGGTGGCATATATTCTAGCGGTGAGTGATCATTATTTAGTAATTGTGAGCGAGCTTATCCGCTATTGAATAAAATGTATATTTAAAGAGTCTGCAATAGAAGTATCACCAGTTATTTCTTTATTAGCAAAATTTAATTTTTATATTGAATTTTTCTTAATTTGTTTTCCGAGAAGCCTGTTTATGGTTGCCCAAGTGTTTTTCATGTCTCCTTTTGGTTTGGAAAATTGATTGTTATAATAGCTATATTTTGCAATTTTGATTATTTTAGTTAATTTGTTTCTGTATTGACTTTATTGCTCTTTAGAAATTTTGCTTTGTAATTGCAATTTCATTAATTTATATCTGCTTCTTATTGAAGTGATAATTCCTGGAGTGATCCATGGATTTGCGACACTTTTGGTCGAAACAGTTTTTCTCCTTAAAGGAAAACAAATATTAAAAATATGGAATAAAGTGTCATAGAAGAATTGAAACATATGATCTGGGACATTAGGGCATATCATACTTTTCCGAGTCCGAATTTAATTCCAGCTAATATGTATTTTTATGCAAATTTTAATTCTAAGAGGGGTTTCTTTTCTGCAACTTTTCCCAAAAATCGCGTTATCATGTTCAAAATTGCGGTTTTCCGTTCTATGTTGAAATACCGAATATTCAATTGAACACAACCTCATATTTTTAACCATTTGTCGTAATTTGTTGCCAGTTAGACACATTAACTTTGTTTAACTCTTACACAGGTTTAATACATACCTACATACATAAGAAAAAAATCTACTCCATTTGAATATTTGTAACCATTTGGACGCAGAAGGCGAAATTCAACATTCTCTCAATAGATGGCTCTGAGCATTTACGCCAGTTATAATTGTGAAGTAGAAACGAGTGGACGCCATTTTTTTCGGCAAGTGTTTTTTGTAATTTTCCTAAGTTTAATCACCATTATTATATTTGTTTTGACTATAATTTCATTCTAGAAGTATTAAGGAAACTCCCTGTTTACTTTGTTTAAGTAATATTTTTAATACTGTGAAGAAAAGACTTTATTCAAAGTTCGTTTCGAAATGGACACAAAGTTTTCATAGGGTGAATTTCTGTAAATTAAGAGTATAAGGTGTGGCACTATGACCCGCAATCCGGAATACTCTGTCAATATCTACCATGAAGTTGTCCATATTGAAAGATGTACCACTTTGAGAGGCTTGCATTATACGCCCCAAGATATATTCTATATCTACAGCCGCCAAACGTCTGAACGGTATTACCACCCAAAAATCGTCCCCCTCATCTGACCTGAACCTGAAGGATAACCTCGTTCGAACTTCACGTTCGTCGCGGTTCTGAAGGGCAAACTCCACAATACGTTCAACTACGCGCCGCAGTCCGTTGGTATACAGGGATCCAGGGTCAACCCTGACCACGTACCGATTTCTAGTCAGGGTTGGGGTGGGGGTAGCGGTGCGCACCAACTCGAATGTTATACCATCCTCCACAGTATGAGGTGTTGTGGAGGAATTATCCGGAACTGAACAATGGGGCATATTTGAGGAAGGTGCTATTGTGGGGGTTGTGTCGTAAGACGTAGAGGGTTGGGGCTCTATTACTGGGGGTCTAACAACCGGAGCAATCCTGGCACGTTTTATATCTGACGTGGAGGGTTCTTCATCATGCTTCCGCTTTAAACTGTCGCATGCTACAGGTGTCGCTGGTGAGGGATCGTCAGCGGGGAAGGGTTCTGTAGCTGCACGGTCATCGGGTTCGTCTGCGATATCGATGATGGGGTGCTGTACATCGTCGTCATTCACGGTTCTGTGAAAGAAAAAACAAAACATAAGGAACAGAACTCAAACTTTGTAATTTTTTGTCAATGACCCGCTTAGGGGTGTGGCGTGTTAGAGATGGAATCTGTAGAAAAATTCAGGTTCACAAGCCCCTCCACATGTATTATATCTGGCCCTACAGGATGTGGAAAAATTGTATTTATGCTTAAAATCATTAAAGATAAGGGGGAGATGTTCTCAAAATTTGTGCATAAAGTAATATGGTGCTATTCTACATATCAGTCAGTGTTCAACGAGTACCAAGATGAAATTTTGTTCCACAAGGGTGTCTATGACGTTAATTCGTTAAAAGGTAATGAGCATACAGTTATTGTAATTGACGATCTCATGTTGGAAATGGATAAAACGTTTGCCGAGACATTTACAGTGTTCTCCCACCATCTTAACATGCGCGATGTGTCGCTAAATACACAATATCTAGTCTTATTCGCACAACGTAGAGATGTGTCACAAATTGGGGTATTAGCCAATCAAATGTTCCCGAATCAGCGTAAGGAGTTTTTGGAGGTTTATAAAGAAGCCACAAGCCAGCGTTATGGATATTTGCTTTGTGACCTTCACCCGTGAAACACGTTTAGGGTGCTTCTAAGGACGAATATATTCCCAAGCGAACCTGAAACGTCGTATATTCCAGAATGACAAATAGGCTGAAGAAATATCCTGAATTAATAAAAATCTATCAACGATTGCCCAGGGCACTGCAACAGATGTTTGTTAAAATATCGACTCTGACTTTTTAAAATGCATCTGTGAAACCTGTCTTAATGTTATAAAATGAAATGTGCCAATAAAACCTTCTCAGTAGGTTCGCTTACGTCGTTACAAGAACATAATACGAGCGCTCGCTCATAAAAGTCAAACTGTGGGTAAGAAAAAGCGAATTATTGTACAAAGAGGAGGATCATTCCTACCCATCTTATTTTCAGTTTTGGGTCCTTTACTGACTAGATTAATATAATGAAGAAGGCGGTTGTGATTCTGCACGAGGTGTATGCTTCATTGCAAAGTTCAAAGATTCCAGACACGGCTCTAAAACCTCGTAAAAGTAGACTTAAAAGAATGGAAAGCGAGTTGCTAGCCCAATAAAACAGTGAAAAGTCACCTGATGAGAAAAGGCTCTTGTACCAAGAGGCTTTGCAGAAATTTCTTTATGAGTACGAAGATTATAAGAATCCTACAGAGCTCCCCGTGGTTATTCGGCACAGCGCGAGTAGCGCTGAGCATGGCGACACAGGACATGGGCCCGACGTTAGAGATGATCAACCAAAGAACAACGGAACACAACACATCGAACATGTGCTAAAAAACAGTCTCGCACATACATTGAGGAATAAAGGCTTAAGTCTTTATAAGCTATTGAGTGAGGATCCCATCATACAGTGGGCCGATACAGGCCAGGTCATTGTTGAAGGAACAAGGGTACAAGGGTCCAATATCATTGATATTGTTCATGATCTGGTGAGAAAGTGGGACAGACCCTCACCAAGAGGATGGAAGCATATTGAAGCAAGACTACAACAAATAAATGTCCCCAAAACATTGATAGGTAAATTGAATAGGTGAAAAGACCTAGATCAAGTCTCGCATGTGTCACAACTGAGTACGCCATCGCCCCAGCAGCAGCGTCTCTGAAGAAGAGAAAGAAGAGAACAAACGGCGAACCTTATACACGTGTCTCTAAAATACGCAAATGGCTAACATATTAAGTAAACGCTATTATGACATTTCTAACCCCGTCTCCAATGGTGGCGTGAATAGATTGTACAGAGGTGTTTACGATGTAGGGAAAAAAGACGTTGAGCGGTT
>JAJOZX010015605.1:0-59724 GCA_023014485.1 Bathynomus jamesi | reverse complement strand
ACCTCAGTCCAGTTGAGAACCTGTTGAAACTTGATGATGAAAGTCTGAGATAAAGCCAGATCCGAAGAAGGTCTTTGTTTTGTTATAAAAATAGTTGGTAGTTTGGAAATGGCCCTGCAACTGTACCAAACCCTATTATTATGCCATACTCAACAGTATCAAAACAATCATTGATGCCAAAGAAAGGCCCACTAAAGGCCCACAATAAAAATATAATTCATTAAAATTTTGCTCGATCCTAAACATTTGTCCAGAAATATATATATATTGTTTATTATATAATTACAACCTTAATTAAGTTTATACCTACATACAATGCTGGGGACTAGTATGTTTCATGGACTGCTCTCGATTTTCCTACAAAATTGCAAACAAGGGCAGTCGATGACCCTGATTTTGTTTCTGCAATCGGTTTTTTTGAGAAACCTAACCTACCTAACCTAGAAAATGTACTAGAAAAATGTATTTTGACTAAAAAGTGCATAACTTAACATGTTATTACAACTTAACATGTTATTACATTATCATTTGTATAATTTAGGTCTCGGGGGTACAGGGGCGGAGCCCCCGTAAAGATCACGCATCACGAACTGATCGGTATATGGTTCACTTGTGTGATGCGTGATCTTTACGGGGGCTCTGCCCCCGTACCCCCGAGACCTAAATTATACAAATGATAATGTAATAACATGTTAAGTTATGCACTTTTTTAGTCAAAAATACATTTTTCTAGTATACATTTTCTAGGTTAGGTTAGGTTAGGTTAGGTTTCTCAAAAAAACCGATTGCAGAAACAAAATCAGGATCATCGACTGCCCTTGTTTGCAACTTTGTAGGAAAATCGAGAGTAGTCCATGAAACATACTAGGTCCCAATGCTGTCATTTGATATGAATTTCATACTTAAAGGTATTAAATATACCTAAATCATGCTTTACTTTTTATTTTGTTACCTTCATTGTTATGTTATCTTTCATTAAGTTATCTTCTTCAGACATTGTTCATTGGAACATTTAATTATATCAAAGTTATTTCATTCATTGCTATCAATTAAATGTTCACTTTGAAAACTATCTCGTTGTAATTAAGGGAAAACTATATTTCTTACGTACATTGTTCTAAAGTCTAAACCCCCAAAAGCCAAAAGGGGATCATAATACTCGAGAAAGGGAAATTGGAGCTTAACAAAATTCTTCACTTCTCAATTACTAGTTTATATTGTTTGATGAGGTTGTTTAACAACCTTCGCTACATCTAAGGTCATATCATATGACGAAGAGGGTACCTACAACTTCACGAGGGATCCGAACCACGGGTGGCTACATACTCTGAACGCAGAGGACGATGGTCTCGCATCCAACTACTACCCAGCTCCAATGTCGTTTAACTTCGCTGATGGGCGGGAAGTGGTGTTACGACACTGGACACGACGTAGCCTTTAGTGCAAAGGTCTACCAACCAAAGTGCCTACCAAAGTGCCTACCAAAGTGCCTACCACCGTTTCTATTCACCACCTTTTCTATTTACCACCGTTTCTATTCATAATTAATTTATCCAGCACTTATTTATAGACTGTCACTGGCGTACAATTTCGGAAAAAAGTTCGTCTAGAAATTTAAAATTTGTAAAAAACAAGAAATTATTAACTGTTAACATTCCATTTTTCTTTGAATAGTTTATTCCCTTTTGGTAAAAGCGACAAATTTAATTAGTGATTAGTAATTTTTTATAATTTTTAAAATTTTTTGTTTCTAGGCGAACTTTTTTCCGTAACCGTTAGTCATTTATAGGCTTTATTTCTGATAACTTAAATATGTAATTGAATTTACTGTTCTCCATTATAATATTTTTCTGATTATTTTTCTTTTTCTTTCAGAATGAAGTGGTTGTACCATTTCCTGTCTTGGCTGGTTTTAATTCCTTTAGTGTGTTGGTGTGTTCCATCATTCAGATGAAGAAAAGAAGATAACTATGTTAAAAATATGCTAATATATATATATATGATGCATACCCACAAGGAAAATTGAAAAGCGATTCCAAAATCTTTCGTGTATTCAACAGTACACCTCGTCAGGAAATGAAGGAAAAAGGGCAGGAAGCCAAATATATATATATATAGATCTGTACAGCGTAAACAAAATATTTAGGAGGGATTAACAAAAAATTAACAAGTACTAATTAAAGTAAAAAGGTATTTTAACAAGATGTTAAAAGTCCTTTTTTATGTTCCCGAACTGTTATTGAAATTATTTGTAAAATAGATGATGAATGCAAATTCCTGAATGTCCATTTCAGTTATGGCTTCATTATTAACAAGAATTTTAGAGTTTTCCTCCTAGTTAATACTATGATTCTATCTATGTATATGGTTAAACAAGGCATTAGAATTATATGTCGTCCTATAGCATATTTTGCTGTTTTACTATATATGTAATGTTTAAAGTTCCCCAGGTTCGACCTATATAACTGAGTTGCATTGTTTATATTCAATCTTTAGCCTCCTTTACTATATCAATTTTAAACATGTTCCGACCTTACTTAAAACAATTGTAATTAACTTAGTCTTCAAGTATAAAAATATGTTAAATCTCGTCTAACAAAAGAACAGACCAGATAATGCAACCGACTCTGTCTGTCTACTCGATTGGATGTGAACAATGCGATTCAGTTTATAAAGGTCAAACTGTGGAAACTTTAGCTGGCAGAGTAAAACAGTATAACTATGGCAAATTATTCTAGTATATACGAGTAGTTTAACTATATGTACAGATATAATCATAGTATTAAGTGGGAAAGTTCTAAAAGTCTTGTTAAAATAGTATTAAGTGGGAATAGTATTAATGGGAACGTTCTAAAAGTCTTGTTAAAAATAAAGACGTAATTAATAGGAACAGTCTGGAAATTCATCTATTTTATAAATAATTTCAATAACAGTTCGGGAAAGTACAAAATAGATCACATCTTGTTAAAGAAGCTTTTCCTTTTAATTAGTACTTGTTAATAATTTGCTAATTCCTCTTACCTATTTTGCTTAGGCTGAACAGTGATATATATATATATTTGGCTTCTTGCCTTCTGCCTTCATTTTCTGACAAAGGTTAGGTTAGGTTAAGTTAGCTTCTCGTCCTTTCCCTTCATTCTCTGAAGAGGTGTACTGTTGAATAACACGAAAGACCTTGGAATCGCTTCTCATTTTTCCTTGTGGATGTGCATCATTCATTTATTTCACGTGTTTAAAAGTGAAATTCATCTCATATATATATATATATATATATATATATATATATATTATAGGATTGTGAAGTCTTTTGACGTTGTGAAATTGTGAAATTTTAAAATGTTAGAAATTATTTCCATTTTTTAAAATATAAAAGTATTAAACCTGAACCTTAATTTGAGCAATTTTGAGCAACCGTAATTTTAACGTACAAAAAAAATATATATTTTTTAACAAAGAAATAATCCCTTATTTTAATAATAATAAGTTCGTAAAAACCTAAGATAAAAATGCATATTTGTAATTTAATGATATTAACTTAATCCAAAGCTTATTATTTTTTAATTAAAATTATCAATGGAAAGACCTAAAATGGCTATACTTTGTTAGAAAACAATGACTGTAATTTGCAGGATTCACTGCCAAGAAAAGGGTTTCGATAGATAAAACAAAATGTCAAAAGTGAAGGTTTGGAAATAGATAAAAATTTTACAAAGTAAATGAGTTTTATTTCTGCTTTTTATAAACCGTTTTTCAAATTTAACTTATTTGATTTGGTATTTTAGAGTAAATTAAAAAAAACCCTTCCTAATAATTATAATGAGTCAGAAAGGGTAGGAACTGGTACAGCGCTCAGGTCAATTAATGATACCCACTGCTCTAGCTCTGTTATTTTTATCAGCATCACCGGAGCCGAACCCCCGATCTCAATGTCTTTACTTCGTTTATAGGGAAACGATGTTAGTGTTACCCACTTAGCTACGAAGATGGCTACTATTTGGTATACAGATGTTAATATATTTATCAATCTGGATTGATTATATGGGGTTCTCTACCCATTAGTTCTCTACCCACATTCGTATAGTCTCATTTCAGTCTTAGTCCAATAATGAGAAGTCCGAAATGGGAAGCAATAAGCAATTCTTATATTGATCCATTCATACCAACTGTACGATTTCCCAATTTACTTTGATTCCCACCAAAAATCCTCCTCAAGCATTCATTTACGTCACTCCCTCATTTCTCCCCTTTCCAAATCTAGAAATCTCTTATCAGTTCTATAATTTTCGCTTCAAACATTCCCATTTTCGGTCCATGAATGGGAACGTCCCAAGTGTGACGTAATCAATTTTATCTATAACCTAAAATTTTGTGATCTTTTATTTATCGGCTGCGCACAATCAGATCTAAAGCGTGATATAAGTGACATTTTGGGACAATCTTGGGACAAATCCTTCAACCATTCGAGTTTATCCCAAAGGAAATAAACTAATACATAAAGAAAATGCAATTGCAAATTTTGTATTTCTTGTAATGGTTACGAAAGAATTATATTTTTCACATACAAATTCTCAAACATATTTTTACAAAAAGAAATACATCCAGCAAGAAATAGAACGTATAGTAAACGTCCATGAACGTTTTAATGACATTATATAAACGTTTATAAAGTTTAGTCAACGTTAGTCAACCAACCATTTCGAATCATTTAGAGTTTAGGGTCATGTTGAATTTATCACCAAACCCTAGCAATTTTCCCAGTAAGAAATTGGACGTTTGGTGAACGTCCTAAACGTTCAGGTTTACTAAACGTCTTAAACGTTTATAAAGCGACAATAAAACGTTCAGGACGTTTACTAAAAATTCTATTTCTTGTTGGGTTTATTTCTCTTTGTAAAAACATGTTTGAAGGTTTCATTTACCTTACAACGAATCAACCAACCAACCAATCAGTTAAAATGAGGATATCTGATCATTTAAGGTTGGTTTTAAGTAGTGAATATAAAAGTTTTTGGAAATTTGAATTTGGGGTTTCTTTACATGTCTTTTACTTATCAATTACTTTCTTTAAAGAAATTGTACAGGGTGATTCACTCGCTGGTTGCCCCAGCGGATATATTAGTGATACTCTGGGGCAACCAGCGAGTGAATCACTCTGTATTAGTATCAGTTTCAATTAAAATAGTCACTGCAACAACTTTAAAATCTGTTGAAACAAAAGCTTTATATTACGGGAATGTGAGCGCGCACGCACGCACACACACACACACACACACACACACCACACACACACACACACACACACATCTGACTGCTTTTGTGAGCAGACCAAATTTCGAGACGAACTATTTGTTACGGTTGGCACTATCGTTGTCATTTTCCTGTACGTAAAATATATAAAATATTTAATGTACCCCACAAAACAAGGTACTTTTTTATGCAGGAAGGAGGGGCCAAGGGCAAATGCCCGCAAAAGCGCCCCTCCCATAGAAGAAGAAGAGAGCCAAAATCAAGGTCTGGGGTTTTCGAGATACCTAGACACTCTGCGTTTGAAAGATGGGAGGTCATAGACAGGAGGAAAGATGGATTGAGGAATATTGTTTCAGAGTTGAGTGGTTGAATAGACGAAAGACTGAAAATACCGATTAACCCTTGCATTAGATAGTTGGACAGAAAAGGAATGAGAAAGTGTAGAAAGTCTGGTACTGCGTGCTCCCCTTAAAGGAGGAGGCATGTAGTTAGAGGGTTCAGAAGAGCAATGTCCGTTATGATAACGATAGTAAAGAGAGAGTGAGGCAACATTGCGGCGAAGAGAGAAAGATTGAAGACAATCAGTAAGAGGCGGGGAATTGATGAGACGAAAAGCCTTTGATTCTACCCGGTCAAGTACGGCTGTGTGGGTTGAACCACCTCACACATGAGAAGCATATTCCATACAGTGGCGAACAAGACCCCTGTACAGAGACAGCAACTGGGTAGGGGTGAAGAAACCGCGGAGACGATACAGCACACCTAACCTCTTAGAAGCTGTTTTAGAAAGAGAGTATATGTATGTGATCTTTCTAGGAAAGATCACGAGAAAAGGAAACGCCAAGAATGTTAAGAGAAGAGGGAGGATTGATTTGTGTGTTGTTGAAGGTAAGGGGATAGTCATGTGGAAGATTGTGACGAGTAGACAGATGGAGGAACTGAGTTTTTGAGGCATTGAAAGCTACAAGGTTTTCTCTGCCCCAATCAGATATAGCAGAAAGATCAGAGGTCAGGTGCCCCATAGCCGCCTCACGCGAATCATGAAGCGAATTATCGCCATAGGAGTGAATAGAACAGGAAGTGCGAATGAAAAGATCATTAACAAATAAAAGGAAAAGAGTGGGTGACAGTACAGAACCCTGAGGAACACCACTGTTAATAGCTTTAGAAGAAGAACAGTGGCCATCTACAACTGCAGCTATACATCGGCCAGAAAGGAAATTAAAGATGAAAGCACAGATAGAAGGATAGAAACCTAGGGAGGGCAGTTTGGAAATTAAAGATTTGTGCCAGACTCTACCAAAAGCTTTTGATATGTCTAGCGCAATAGCAAAGGTTTCACCCAAATCCCGAAAGGAGGATGACCAAGAGTCAGAGAGATAAGCAAGAAGATCACCAGTAGAGCGTCCCTTGGCGGAATCCATACTGACGATCTGAAAGAAGATTGTGAAAAGAAAGGTTTTTAAGAATCTTCCTATTAAGGATAGATTCAAAAACTTTGGAAAGACAAGAAATCAAAGCAATTTATTAAGTGTTCATAAATGTTAAGTAAAACGTTTATACACGTTTAATAAACAACAATTGTTTCGAAGGGCCATGCAGTTTTGGCCTTTTCAAAAAGATTATGCATTACATTATTATGTGAATGAACTCTGTAGCTGTTCTTTTCATCTATGGTTTGAATGAAGTCTGTGGCTATTCTTTTCATTTATGGTGTGAATGAACTCTGAGGCTATTCTTTTCACTTACGGTGTGAATGAACTCTGTGGTTATTCTTTTCATCTATAATACAGTTTAAAAGCAAACGTTTTTTATATGAATATGCATACAAAATTTTTTATTATGTATATTTATCTCTAGCTTGAAAATAGGGCGTATAAGGTCATATAGTGTATATGTTCTTTTAATAAATGAAGTCTTAACAGCTCAGTTCACTTAAATTAATTTAAAAAAAGTTCATAATATTATTTCAGAATGATTTAGACATACACGTAGAGAGAGAGAGAGAGAGAGATGGTGATCAACAAAGCAAAAAGGAAATGACCCTCATTCAGGTCGAAACTAGAGTTAAAAATAATTAAAGTCAATATAAAAATCAAGTTAAAAAAAAGAGGTTAAAAACCTCAAAAGTCCTGAGTTATTATTATTATTATTATTATTATTATTATTATTATTATTATTATTAATGCGAACTAAGAATTAAAATATTAAAGCTTTATTTCTGTCTTACCTTTACCATAAGTGGAAAAGAATTTTCTATTTTTTTTGGCTTTCTCTAATCTCTTTGGCACAATTCAGTCACAAATCCTCAATGACGCCCTTCATTACGATAATGGTTATCTTAACACGCTTCCTGTATTTCAATTGCGGCCAAAGGGAGTGCCGGAAATTGAGTATAGGATAAGTGGTTTTTTTTTTTTTGTTTTTTTTTTAGCCAAACTTACAAACAAAAGTGTCCTAATTTTGCTCTTAACTGATTATGCAGTAAGATATAACAATAATAATAACATCTTCCACTGTATAGAGAACAAAGATATATATATATATTAGCATACGTTCCATCGAGAGGCCTAATCCTGCACGCACTTTAGGCATAACTAAAATGAAATTTTATTTCACAGCGAATGCGCTTCACCTCAATTTTGTAAGCCAAAACACCTGTCGAAAAGTAATTGTCAGTAAGCCACTTGACTGAAATTAAAAATGAAAATAAAAATATCGTACATATATAGTTTTGATAGGCCACAAGCGCATTCACCAGAAATTCCATTAGACACGTAAGAAATGTTGAGTTGTTTCTATTATCGCGTTACTTTGAATGGTATGTGTAATTTTCTTATGCCTATATATTATATGCCTATATACTATATGGTAATATACAAATGTAAACAGTTTTGGACAAGTGTAGTTTACGTCCCCCTGTGGTGCCTAGTGTAGTTTACGTTCCCCTACATTATCCTAGTGTAGTTTACGTTCCCCTACATTATCCTAGTGTAGTTTACGTCCCCCTGTGGTGCCTAGTGTAGTTTACGTTCCCCTACATTATCCTAGTGTAGTTTACGTTCCCCTACATTATCCTAGTGTAGTTTATGTTCCCCTACATTATCCTAGTGTAGTTTGCGTTCCCCAACTTTGTCCGTGTATACCTAATCAAATAAAATGTTAAATAAAACGTTTTATTTGATGGATTCATTTAAAAAATGTCTCCTAAAGATCCTAGTGCAGTTTACGTTCTCCAACTTTGACCTAGTGTAGTTTGTGTTCCCTTTTGCGTCAGGGGGACGTAAACTACACTTGCTCCAAAGTTTTTATATTTATCGTACAGGTTATATATTCATGTTATATAATAAAGGTACGAAAAATCTGTTTATGAGTTTCGAACAAGTGTTTCTGACAGGTTTAAAATTTTATAGCTGTACGTTTATTGTTAAATTAATTGTTCTTTTTATGGGTAGTTGACGAAAATGGAGTGTGTGTGTGAGTGTGTGTGTGTGTGTGTATGTGTAATGTGTGTATGTGTGTTTCTAGGATTGTTAACCTCCTTCGTAATCTGAACCCAAAGGATGGTCCCTCATCCAACTAAAATCCAGGTTCAATATCGCTTAACTTCACTGATCGATGGAAAGCGGTGTAACGACAATGGCCTACGACGTAGCCCTAATTAAAGTGGAAACTAAATGCAGTGATATTACTTTTTTCTATTTAAATCGCTAAATCAGTTCTAAAACCATCGAATTCTGGTAAGGTTTTAGGCAGACTCGCCAATTAACATTACAAATGAAGAATAACAAAATTTAACAGTTCTAGTAATGTTATTTTATCTTATGAAAATGGCGCCTCTATTGAAAAAGTAATCTCCAGGCGCCATTGTAATATTCCTACTTTATTATTAAGAGTACAAGGTAATTAATATCTTAAATTGATAAAAGGGATAAAGTAACAACCCACAATGAATATTATCGGGGCTCTCCTCAGTGAATTCCTTAAGGTGGGGGGGTTCTGAGCACTCCCTGCTCCCCTTCCCTCACTCTGTCCACTGCAGGCACTACTTCTTAAGGGATCTTGTAAATCATTATACAAAGCCTCGTATAAAAATATGAACACTCATCATGCTTCAGTGCGTTTTATGTACTCATTTTATTCCGGCACATACGCATGAAAAAAATACAAAATTTCATTAGTTTATCCTTTAAGTAAAAGCATGCTTCAAAGAAAACGTAAACCAGTGATAGATTTATGGGTAACTTATAAATAGTTGTTAAATATAACATAAACTTAAGTACCCAATTTCAGAAGCAATATTTAAAAGTAGAAAGTAATAAAATAGTTTAATACTGTACAGTTGTTGTTGTTGTTAGTTTACTCTCAAGAGTTTTTTTTATAGTAAGGGAGAAGTCCGTAGGTTATATCGCTTTTATTATACCTTACCGATAAAGTTGGTTTATCCGCCAATGCATCATCCGCAAATTTGGATTATCCACATTTTTATCGGTCCTCCAAAATACAGTATGTAAAAATATTACTGTATAATAAATATTATATTGTAATTATTTTATTGAGTAAATATGTACATTTTAAATAAAATTCACATTTTTAATGTGAAAAATTGCATGTGCGGTAAACCTACAGAAATTTCTGCCAATTTCCAGAATTTTTCCTCGCTTTTTTTACAGAATTTGTTAAAGTTACATTTAAAGTTATGGTGAGTACAGTTATTGTTATTGTTGTATGTTACATACAGTAATATAACTACAGTATGTTATTGTACAATACTGTACTTCTGGTGAGTTATAATACAATAATTTTCTTCAAACGCAATTTAAAACACTTTTATATATATATATATAATATATATATATATATATATATATATATATTTACCTATTTTTTCATGGAAAACATTGGATTATCCTCAAATTTGGATTATCCGCACTGCCTCTAGAACAGCGTTTCTCAAACTTTTTCTTCTTCTGTACTCCTTGAATTCTTTCACGGGATTTTCTGTATTTTCGAGAGAGATAAACGATTTTTACTTTCTTTACGACCGTGTGACTCATGTCCATTCGTTAATCGTATATAAAATTAAAAGGGTTATATTTTCAGGACCCCTTCGCGTACCCCCTAAGATTCCCTCGCGTACCCCTAGGGGTACACCGTACCCCAATTTGAGAACCACTGCTCTAGAACATGGATGTGCGGATAAACCAACTTTATTTGTATTCTAAAATACACATTATACGTAGGTCACTGAGCATAACTACAGGGTGATTCAAAAGTCAGGTTACATAGGGAAATACTGTATTATGTAATGATACAGGGGAATAGTCACATCACATGTTCGATATGGCCACCGTTAACGGCAATGCACTTGTGCAGCCAGCTAGGAATATCACATCAATGCGCTCCTCCTTCGATAACATCTCATAACTCATTTACCTGCAAAGAAACAGAAAAGCTCTATGCAACCTGACTTCTGAATCACCCTGTACATTTAAATCTACTTTTGTTACTAAAAATTATTTTTTAATCTTAAAAAAATAACTTAATATCTGTTAATAGGGTGATTCACTCATTGGCAGCCCCAAAGTATCGCTAATATATCCGCTGGGGCTACCAGCGAGTAAATCACTCTGTATATCTTCAATGTAACTGCTATAATTTCTGTGCCTTAAAAATACTGCTAGCCATCTTTTTTATATTATTAATATTATTATTAGTAGTAGTAGTAGTAGTAGTAGTAAAGGAAGCAGGTATCCGATATTTCTGTACTCTCTTATACTTAAAAGTGATTGTGGGATATTGATATTCGTTATTATTTATACGCTACGCAGACTATTCACTTAACTGCGTGAAATGATAAAAGTGCGCTTAAACAAGCAAGAAAAAGAAAAAAAAAATCTATCGACCGAACGCTTTCGTACGCATTTAACAACACATTTTCAAGTTCTGAAAATGTGTTGCTAAATACACACGAAAGCTCTCGGTCGATATTGTTTTTTCCTTCTTTTTGTGTTTTTCAGTGGTTTTGTTATTTTATTTGTAATGTAATTTGTAAGCCAAGGCGTTCCCTGACTAAACACACACACACACACACACACAACACACCACACACACATATATATATATATATATATTATATATATATATATATATATACACAAACTCAGAATGGTTCCCTATATATATATATATATACACAAACGTCTTTAAATTGTATAACTTCCTTATTTTCATGAAAAAGGTATTAAAGCAATTCACCATTTTGTATTTTTCTCTCTTTGGTTTATGATTATAACTCCCGCTTCTCCTTATTAATTCCACCTCTGAATCTTATTAAATCGGATAAGAACTTCATCGTAATAGCATTTGTACATAAAACAGTTTTATTAGCACCCCAAACAAGAAACTGCTGAGTTGATTACGAAAAGAACTTTGAGCCAACTTAGTACGAGTCTATTTAGTTTACGACCTCTCTTTCAAAAAAAGTGTGCAATTTTTAACATAAATTGTATAAAAGCCTTTTTTTTTTATCTTTATTGTATAAATAAATGAATAAATAAATTGCAAAGATCAATTTACGTTTGAAATTATACATTTTTTATAATAATAATAATAATAATAATAATAATATGCAACAATGTTGCAGTAATTGAATATATTATAATTTATTAAATATATTATAATTTATATTAATTATAATGTAGTTATTTGTACAGGGTGATTCACTCTCTGGTTGCCCTAGAGTATCGCTAATATATCCGCTGAGGCAACCAGAGAATGAATCACCCTGTATAATTTATATAGTTCAAACTGTTAAGTTGTTCATGGATTTGTTATACATACGTTTGAATTTGTATAATATACAGTTTCGGAAAAAAGTTCGTCTATAAATATAAAGAAGTTACTAATTAGTAATGAAGGGGTTTTGTTTTTTAAAATTTTGTTTACACTGAAAACAGAGACTTCTCACAACCTTCTTTACATAGAAATATTATCTTCTATTGTCTCAAATCACTCAAAAGAAGTTTCGAAGACAATTTCTTCTATCTAAAGAACTTACGTATCATTAAATAAAGTTATTTTATCATCTGACAAGAATAATTGGTACCCAAAGAAGGAAAAACTTCTCCTAGAATGAGTCCCTCAAAAAGAAGTTATAAGTTCTAAATTTAGAAGGTTTTATTTTGAGTGTACCTGTCACCAGAAAGGAATAAAATACATCAAAGAAAAATGGGACCCTACCAATTATATTTTTGTTTTACACTCGAAATTTTATTTCTAGTCGAACTTTCTTCCGGAACTGTACATTTAACGCTGTATACCAATAGCCGAAACTGTACATTTAACCGTATATACCAATAGCCGAAACTGTACATTTAACCATGTATACCAATAGCCGAAACTGTACATTTAACCCTATATACCAATAGCCGAAACTGTACATTTAACCCTGTATACCAATAGCCGAAACTGTACATTTAACCCTGTATACCAATAGCCGAAACTGTACATTTAACCCTGTATACCAATAGCCGAAACTGTACATTTAACCCTGTATACCAATAGCCGAAACTGTACATTTAACCCTGTATACCAATAGCCGAAACTGTACATTTAACCCTGTATACCAATAGCCGAAACTGTACATTTAACCCTGTATACCAATAGCCGAAACTGTACATTTAACCCTGTATACCAATAGCCGAAACTGTACATTTAACCCTGTATACCAATAGCCGAAACTGTACATTTAACCCTGTATACCAATAGCCGAAACTGTACATTTAACCCTGTATACCAATAGCCGAAACTGTACATTTAACCCTGTATACCAATAGCCGAAACTGTACATTTAACCCTGTATACCAATAGCCGAAACTGTACATTTAACCCTGTATACCAATAGCCGAAACTGTACATTTAACCCTGTATACCAATAGCCGAAACTGTACATTTAACCCTGTATACCAATAGCCGAAACTGTACATTTAACCCTGTATACCAATAGCCGAAACTGTACATTTAACCCTGTATACCAATAGCCGAAACTGTACATTTAACCCTGTATACCAATAGCCGAAACTGTACATTTAACCCTGTATACCAATAGCCGAAACTGTACATTTAACCCTTTATACCAATAGCCGAAACTGTACATTTAACCCTGTATACCAATAGCCGAAACTGTACATTTAACCCTTTATACCAATAGCCGAAACTGTACATTTAACCCTGTATACCAATAGCCGAAACTGTACATTTAACCCTTTATACCAATAGCGCTATAAACCCATTAGCTTCGCGCCTCATATAAATTCATGCGAATACATATAAGTTTATAAACAATAAAATAGCGTATCTTGATAAAATGAAACGAAACTTTCGCCATCCAATTTCATCGGCTACTTTCTATTTCCGCTTTTATTTAGAACCAAATGATTTCGTGGCGAGCAAATGCTTCAAAGTCCTTCGGGATTTGTTCAATCCTTTCGAAATGGGCTTAAAAAATCTCCGTATTGTACGCTCATATATTAGGCGAATGATCCTGTCAGATGTTGACCAGGTAGAAATGGTTTCGGAAATAGCCGGAATGCTGAATATGTATTGGAAAAATGTCACTTTGGGAATTGGAATATGAGGCTCGATAACTTTGGGAATTGGAATATCAGATTTAGTAACTAGGGGAATTGAGATACCGAATGGAATCAAGTTGGAAAGATTTGTAAATCGGTATAGCTTTTCCATCATGAGAACAGCGAAACGATGATGTAAAAATTTATGGAAATAGATGAAAGACGATAAATTCAAATAAACAGTTTGTATGTACGGTTTGTTGAAGAAGTCCTTCCGCATTTATGCATAGAAAATATATCCAAATAAAGATATTATGAATTGCTTCCGTTGAAGTGTGTTGCGATGATGAAATGTCCTTTTTATAAGCTGTGGGAATTGGCCATTTTCCCTGGAACAAGTCTATCAATATTCTCGGGCGCATGGAAAGATATAAAATGCTTTTGAAAAACTTGAATACATATACGGGGTGTACCATAAACTTTTATAATAAGTTTAATGTAAAATGAAATATTAAGTAAAATATTTTAAAATTCTTTGTTTTTTCTATTTGTTAAGGAATAAGGAATGTATAAATAAAAAATTAATAATTCCTTTTTGCTACTAAAAGGAATGAATAGTAGGTCTGCAAATTTCATAAAATGAATATTTATAAAATGGTCACGCAAATATAACAACAATATAAAAAGTATTTTGGCTTTTAGTCATAACATTCTAGCTCCGAAAATTATTATAGAATGCGTGGCAACTTCTATACGAGAATTTTCTTAATAAATTATAAATAAAATTTTATGATTATGTTTCAAAAATGACATTAAAAATCCATACTTTGTTCCTTAACCGACCAACTTCTTAATAAGATAACTTTCGCAATCCAGTAACCTTCAACGTGGAAGCGACATAAAAGAGAACTGAGCCTTTCAACTAATATGAAAGTGTGTCCAAAAAACTAAGCTAAAAAGAAATGAGAACCCATTTTGGCTGATGGCATCTTTGTTTTACTCTAAAACTTTCTGCTGTAAATTCAAGTTAGGGAGAGACGATTCAAACCATTTGTATTCAAGCCAATTTGTTCGCCAAGCTTCGACGGAGCCTCTTGGGACAAAGTCTCTTTTAGTGAATTTTGTTCTCCTCCGTGGGCTATTCAATGAAAGGGCCACAAAATGTGCCATTTGAATAGCATTTCCAGTGTATGTGGACTGAAGGAAAAGCGACATCGCAGCTATTCGAAGAACAACGTTTTGATTCACTTACTCTGGAAAGAGAATCTCTTTTTAACCTCAGAAGCGCCGTTGATGGTATTACGCAAAGCTTTATTTTCGCTTATTTTAATTAAATATAAAAACTGGAGTCAAAGAACTTGTTTTAAATTGGAGAAAAAGAAAAACTTTTAACCATAAATAAGAATGAAATAGACTGACATTTTACTGATGTAAAAATAAAATTAAACAAAATTTCACTGATGAAAAATTAAATTAAACAAAAAAATTTCACTGATGTAAAAATAAAATTAAACAAAATTTCACTGATGTAAAAATAAAAAGCAAGAATAACTAACAATTTCCGCAAAGAAATGCAATATTATTTCTTAATATTAGTGATGTAAAAATGGTATTATATTTCAGCTCACGAAATAAACATTCATTGCCTTTGGAGGTGAATCTAAAACAAACTCATCCTCTACATTTCTTTGACGAATCATTTATTAACCCTATAACTTAACCAAACTTAATCTAACCGAGTAACTTAACCTAGTTTATGTTAATCTAACCTACCCTAAAGATATTTCATCGACACATCGCTAAAATGGCTAGTCGACGAAATGTTGCGCGGCCGCGAGACAGTCGGACTTATAACATATGATAAGTCTAACCTAAGCCTAACCTAACCTATACTAACCTAGCCTAATCTATACTAACCTAACCTAACCTCAGTTAATCTAACCCACAATAACTCGTCGATTCACATCGAGGGCAAGACATAATCCAAGATAGCCCATGTGTCATGATGATGAATCGCTTTGAAAAGCGAGTGAATCTGTAGCAAATTTGTAGCAAATTTATAGCAAATGTGTAGCAAATTTGTAGCAAAAACAAACTGAAGCAGCGTCGAAGAAGGACTGAATGAAGAAGACTCACATAATAGAAAGATATTCGACAATGAAATACGTGATTCCTTCGGGAATAATAATAATAATTAATTAAAGGCTCAATAAAGTAATATAATATTAAGGAAATAGTGTTAAAATAATACAGTATTAAAGTAATATAATATTAAAGTAATATAATATTAAAGTATATAATATAAAGTAATATAACATTAATCTGTGATGAGGGCCAGAAAGTGGCACTATATGAACTGGCACTATACGAATTACGCGACCCATTGCATTTGCTCCTGGATATATATATATATATATATATATATATATTATATAGAGAGAGAGAGAGAGAGAGAGAGAGAGAGAGAGAGAGAGAGAGAGAGAGAGAGTCTTGCAACTTTTCATTTGCATTAAATGACAACAGAGGAGAGGTCAAAGCATGCAATCTTGACAATGAGGTTAAAATCAAATGGCTTTGTCGGAGGTTATTCATATTTAATAAACTGTATACATATATATATATTATATGAAAATTATTTCACGAAAGTAACACGTGAAAAATATTCATCATATATATATATTATATATTGGTATTCAGGACACGAATGTTTGTAGATTAAGGCTTAGATAGAAGGGAAAAGCTGCTGTTATCTTTTTAACAAAATATTGTTCTGTTCTTACGCCAAGGCACGGCATGACAGCTCTCTGCGTTACTGCGAAGTATGACAGAGGGTCAACGTATACTAACGAGATCTCTGTACGGAAAAGAAACTGTCCTGATTTTTACGTATTCACAGAAACACTCTCTTTATCATCTTATTTGCCTTTCACACACTGGATATTAATTATAAAGCATGGGTGCATGATTCATCAGGAGCTAGATGCACCACAAATTCTTCATGTTAAGGGAAACTATATATTACGAGTTCATAATTTATTTAATAAACTATAAGGAGTCATTAAAACCTGAGATTTAGTATGTATGTATGCATGTGTGTATGTACGTATGTATGCATATATGTACGTATGTATGTATGTATACATGTATGTACGTATGTATGCATGTATGTACGTATGTACAGTATGTATATGTGTATATACGTATGCCTATATGTATGTATGTATTTATGTATGTACAGCATGTATGTATGTATGTGTGATGTTTGTACGTATGTATATATGTACGTACATATGTATGTACTGTATGTATGTATGCATGTATAGACATTTAATCGTAATATAATCCATACCATATGGAGAAAGCAAAATCAAAGAGAGACCATGTCTTTCCCATACCATATAACCTATATTTATACTGTATATTTACAAATATATCTCCAACGCAATTACAGAAATCCCGAAACAACGCCCGGCCACAAACCAAGACAGAATACAGTACACTATTTCCCCTTTTACTCTTTTAATCTGCGTCAACTCTCAAAGGAAACATAACCATTCCACATTTCTCGGGAAATTACCATAAAACTGACGGTAACACTGGTAAAACGGAGATTTAGTAGCGGGAAATTCATTGTCTATTGGGAAAAGACCATTACGGTTAGAAGATAAAATGGGTAAATATTATCCCCCCTCTTCCCCATCCACCCCGCCACCCCCCCTTTTTGTTACAGCAGAATGCGTTACGTATTATACAATTCTTTCGAAGTGTTTATGTACAGCAATTTAAACTTACATTTTAGCTAAAGAAAAAAAAGTTATGTTAACTAGATGGTTGTAAAAGAGTTGTTTTATTGCGTAGGTTATCATCACGGCTCTTATACTGTGGATTATCGATTTACATAAGGCTTTTGTTTATTATGTGAGTCTGTGTGTGTATGTATGTATAGTGGCTGACAAACAGAAGCCTATACTGTATGTATATATGTAGTGTGTTCAAATATGGTTCTTAAACATACATACGTTTAGGTTCTTCTTTTAGAACGGTGAAAACAGTTAATATAACAAGAGTGATTGTTTTTTTTAATGGATATTTGTTTTGTTATCGACTGTAGGATGAAATTATTGCTGATGATTATCGAATCATCATTACGATGATTAATTTTATATTTAAGTCAAATAATTGATTTTTTTTTTTTTTGCTCAGTCTCTCCCATACACAGGTGTACTTACATTAAATTAGTTAACATGGATATAAGGAGTTTATGATGAAATTGAAATGGTGTAGCTTACACCCGAAATAAAATAAAAAATTATTCAAATCGTTTGGTTCCAGAATACATTTTTAGTTTCAGCAGCTGCCCAAGAGAGTAACCCTTTAGCGCACAGTGTTAACTTTACTGATTTTGTTCTGGCTAACGCCAGACGATTTTATTCAGTCCCAGAAAAGACGCCTATGCAGTAAAGGATTAAATATGACAGAGAAAAATTTAATCAACTTTACATAAAGCGTTAGAGATACCAATACAAGGATTGACTGTTTAACTAATCCTTCAATATGAACTAAATGGCGAAAATTTTGTATTTAAACTGAATTTGATACGTCAGGTCAAAGGTGTGTGTGGTGTATATATTAGTGGTGGATCGGATGTCAGTTTTTCAACATCTGCGGATTTTTAATTTCAATATCCACGGATGCGGATGCGGATATTTAGTTAATCTATCAATATAATATAAAATTATGAATATATGACATAATTTTTCAAATTTCGTGATATTACTATTATGACAGGCAATGCATAAGAATTAAAATTAATATTAATGTTTTCATTATGATAAAAATAATAACTTTCTCAAGAGTTTCAGCCACAGAAAATTCGATGAAACAAGTTTCATTCAATTTTCTGTGTTACCACGTATTTATATTTTGAGGTTTGTATATTTGTTTGTTCATTAATAATTAATACTTTACATGAAATGTGCATGACTGGGCCTTATAAGCTAATTTAATTGAAAATTGCATAATTTATTAGAGGAAATATCCGCATAACATCCGCAGTCAGAAGTGCGGATGCGGATGTTTAAAATGATGCGGATATCCGGTCCACCACTAATATATATATATATATATATATAGAGAGAGAGAGAGAGAGAGAGCGGTCTCTCTGGATTATTATGCTGTAAAAAATTAGATTGTATCTCATTTGCCACCAAATTACGATATACCTTTTTCATACCACAGGAGAATATTACGCTTTTAATGATGTAAACTAAATTTCCTTTTTAAGGAAAAAAAATCAGTTTACCTTGTTTTTCTTTAAAAGGCAATGTAATTTACTGCATTAGAAATGTAATATTTTCTTACATGATGTCAAAGAAATAATTACATCATAATTTGGTGGCACGGAAACCTTTTTAATTTTTGCACTGAAGTTACCATTCTCTTCGTCCGTCATTTGAATTTTGTACTTTATATTTTTTGTGTTAAATGTTAACAACAACACAACAAAAACAACAACAAACAATAATAATAATAATAATAATAATAATAATAATAATTATTATTATTATTTTAATATTTATTTTTCTTGTTTAATTTAGGCTTTACTGGGCTCTCCTATTGATTATAAGATAAAACAAGCCTTTTTCATATATAGGTAGTTACGATTAGGTAATATAAATATTATGATTAATTATGATCTTTTATAAGATAAAACAAACACATATTTAGTTATGATTTGTAATATACGATAATGATAATGATAATGGTAATGATAATAATGATAAGGTTTATTGACAGGACACAAATCCCATAAAATAGTACAATATTCTTCAAGGTAATAAACGATAAGATGACCCAACCGATAATAAATAAGATACGAATATTATGAACATTATATATAATAATGAACATTATAATTATGAACATTATATATAATAACATTATAATTATGAACATTATAATTATTTATTATTATAATTAATTAAAAAATAAAATAAGCACTTCAAGTGTACTTGTGATTATGTAATATAGAAATATAATGATTAATTATGATTACTTATAAGGTAATACAAATTTTAGGGTTATACAGGGTGAGCGAAAAGTCCCTGTGCACCTGTTCCACTTCCAACACAGTGCAGGTACAGGTTCACTACACTTCTTGCAGGTACACAGGGACTTTTCGCTCACCCTGTATAAGGCAATTTTTTTTTTTTTGAAGGGCACACAAGCGAATTTACAATTCACATGAACACTGAATTCTGTAAACAGTATACCGTAAATTTTGGTCATTATAATAGTTATGAAACACTGTACCAAGAATTAATGATAAATACAGCAATTAAAACAGGTAATAATAATAATAATAATAATAATAATAATAATAATACTTATAATATTAATAATTAAACTGAAGAACTCTTTTTCAAAACGATTCTCGAATAAATAGAGAACAGCGCTTTTATTATATTTAACTGTAACGTTTCGTCTGTACACTTCAGACATCATCAAAGAAATAAAAATAACTGTTTTATAAAAATCCCCCAAAAATATCGCTGTGTTTTTACGCTAAGAAGAAAACCGACAGTGAAGCTGTTCCCTATAAATTTGATTGGTCAGAAGACGGATTTAACTTCCCTTATATTGGTTACGCAACAAATTAACTTCACGACACAATGGTTCACCACAAATATAAGTGTGAATACTTTAATACATCACAATATGGGTTACGGCGTGGTCAATGTTGTAACACCGTTTCCCGTCCGTCAGCGAGTTAAGCGATATTAGCACTGGAGAGTAGTTGGCTTGGAGACCGTCCTTTTAGTTCAGATTATGTAGCGACCAGTGGTTCGGATCCCGCTTAAAACTGAAGGTCCTCTCTATAATATGACCTTAGATGTTGCGAAAGGTAGTTAAACAACTTCATCAACCAACAAACTAACATCAAAATTGACCACCATAAAGTTCCTAATGGAGATATTTTGAATAATTTAAAAATCTCATTTAAAGTTAATGTTTCAAAATGTTTTTTATTGATTTATTACTAAACTAAGAGGTTTCATTAACCCTGTATCACACTCTTCTTCTTCCTTATATGATGTACCGCAACTTTGCAGGGGTGGGTGGGGGGAATTCCGCTGACAATACTTCAAACAGTATATGATAATAAAAACCCACTCTAATAGACAGAGTTTATTTCCACAACAGTTTCGATGCCCACTGGCATCCTCTTCGGGTGGATACAGAAAAACAGATTCGTTTTTCTGTATCCACCCGAAGAGGATGCCAGTGGGCATCGAAACTGTTGTGGAAATAAACTCTGTCTATTGGAGTGGGTTTTTATTATCATATTGTGACTTTCACGTAGAAAAAAGTGAAGTTTTTTGCATTTATTCAAACAGTATTTTTATTATTCCGAAAGGATATTATCTGATGCTGATTTTTATGAACACTGAAGCACATTCTTTAAAGGGTTAAAATTACTAAAGTTCAAAGATGGGATAATAATAGATCTAAGTACAGGGTGTTCATAAAGTCACGCGAATATGGTGAAGTGTACATGCATATTGTACTGTACTACTTTTTAATTTCTCGTATTTCATTGCCAATTTTTTGTACTGTATTCATGTCATAGTTACAGCAATGACTTTTTAAGGTTGAGCCTGTACTGTATCAATAATTCACTGCTAATTCACTTCAACTAATATTAATTTTTTTGTGTATTCTAAATCGATTGATACGTCTTACTTATGATTTATATAATAGTCAATCATAACTGCCTTATGAAGTGATATGTTTTAGTTTAATTAATTCGAGAGCCCAGTAAAGCCTAAAAATTAAGGTCCAAATTACATAAAATAAATAGCTCATTTGACAATTATTTGAAACTAATGATAATGATAATAATAATAATTATAATGACAATTATAATGATAATGATAATGATAATTATAATGATAATGATAATGATAAGCTTCAGTGGTAGGATATAATCCCATAAAAATAGTACAATATTCTTGAAGGTTCAAAGCATTGTAACATGGCAAAAATTATAATAAGTAATACAGGGTGTTCAAAAAGAAACGCAACCCATTGAAGAATGCATATATCATTATAACCTAACCCTTTTCTTTCCCGTTTTCGCCGTTGCGTTTCTTTTTGAACACCCTGATTTATCTTATCAAAACGAAATATCTGTACTTTTATCTACTTACAGTTTTAAAAATTTAGTATTTTTTTTTATTTGAAAAAAATAATTTTAAAAAATTAATTTTTTATTTAAAAAAATTTAAATTTTAAAATAAAAAAAGACAGTGTTGTATACCTTAATACAGTGGTTCTCAGACTGGGGTATGGCGTACCCCCATGGGTACGCGAGGGAATCTTAAGGGGTACGCGAATGGGTCCTGAAAATATAACCTTTTAATTTTATATACGATTAACAAATGGCCACGAGTCACACGGTCATAAAGAAAGTAAAAATCCTCTCTCTCTCTCTCTTTCTCTCTCTCTCTCTCTCTCTCTCCTCTCTCTCTCTCTCTCGAAAATCCAGAAAATCCCTTGAAAGAAGTCAAGGGGGTAACGGAAGAAGAAAAAGTTTGAGAACCGCTGCCTTAATATTTTCTTGTTTTGGAGTTGCTTCACCAAATCTTTTATAATTTTTTTTTCCTTGATAATGTCTGAAGTGCAGAGACGAAACGTTAGATTAAACACTGTACAGTTATAACAAAAAGCGATTTCCCTTCTTTATTTGAGAGTCGTCTTAAAGAGCGATTTTTTTTTTCAATTTCTTTCAATTCGTTACACACCAAATATCGTAAAAGCGACAAAACATATTATTATTATTATTATTATTATTATTATTAGTAGTAGTAGAAGTAGTAGTAGTAGTAGTAATAGTAGTAGTATTGTATAATAATTAATCATATATTGTTCATTGCCTTTGAGTATTATGTGGTTTTTGGCTCACTTTGTGTAGAGCAAGCCTGGGGTGGTACGAGTGTGATTGTGATTGATACAGGTAAATTTATACCTGCCTTAGGGAGGAAACACGAACTTGCAGTGCATCTTGCTCGTGAAGAATCAAGCTCCAGGACTGATAATAACTGGGGGTGTCTGCGATAAAAACTAACGAAAATTGCAATAAATTGAATACGGATATGGATGTTTTTTGGACTAAACTAACACGAGCATTGTTGCTCTCAGTGGTAATGAACCACGTACGAAAGCTTCGTCAGTTACTTTGACCCTAACTATTTGGCAATGTTGCTGCGAGCTGCTCGTACCCTGAAATGAGCATATGGCCGGAATGGTGCTCTATGTATAAAGATGTTTAACTCTTCATACTTTCACTTAAACTCTCTCTCTCTCTCTCTGTGTATGTATATATATATATATATTATAGATATATATAATATATATATATATATATATATATATATATATATATATATATATATATATATATATATAATAAAAAGTTTAATGAAATGAGTGTTTCAAGTTATAGCTTTAATTCATCTATATTTTTAATATTTTAGGTTTTATATAGAGGGTGGCGCAAAAGTCGAGCATCATAGGAATTTTCAGTGTTGACTATATTCTTTTTTTCTTTAAGGTAGGGAATGGCTGCGAAATTAACAATAGACGAGAGGGTGAGATTGGTTTTAGTGTATGGAATACCAGGTACAACAAATCGATGAATTCTGTACCGATTCATCGATTGTTGTACCTCATATTCCATACATCAAAACCAAAATCACCCTCTCGTCTATTGTTATTTCGCAGCCATCCCCAACCTAAAAGAAAAAAATAATATATTATAGTCAACACTGAAAATTCCTATGATGCTCGACTTTTGCGCCACCCTGTATATATATATATATATATATTGAACTCATTTGTTCAAAATTATATGTTAAAGCTAAATGTTGCATCAGTTAAAACTATTTATTATAATTTTCAATCATTGTAATATTTTCAATAGAAAATTAAAAATCGCCTTAAGAACATGTTTATTTCAAAGCATGTTTATTTCATGTTTGCTTCAGAACATGTTTATTTCATGTTTGCTTCAGGGCATGTTT
The DNA here is from genome assembly GCA_023014485.1 of Bathynomus jamesi. Lineage (NCBI taxonomy): Eukaryota > Metazoa > Arthropoda > Malacostraca > Isopoda > Cirolanidae > Bathynomus > Bathynomus jamesi. The sequence goes on along the minus strand of JAJOZX010015605.1, from coordinate 35,822 downwards.
ATTTCATATTTGCTTCAGAGCATGTTTATTTCATGTTTGCTTCACTGCCTCAACTGAGCCTCTCGAAATCATCTGAAAAGCATGAATGATTCATTAATACCTGAAATATACAAACAAACGGGCATTTACTGAAATGCCCAACGAAACGGATGATCGACACACGCCCACTGGGTATATTTCCGGTTGAAAAGGTTGTGAGTTGTTTATTAAGAGAAATTAAGGCAACCAAAAGAGTATATATATATATATATATATGAGGGTTTCGTGTAATTGAAGTGTTTATAATTTTATATAATTTTATTATATAGTTTTACACATTTTATATAGTTTTTATATAATTATATATTAATTTTCAATATACGTATAATTTTTTATATATATTTTTTTGTTTAATATATTCCATATTAAATAAAATCAATAGTCTAATTTCACAATTATTTATGTTAAAACAAAAACAGATATTGCGAAGCTGATGTATTTGCTTATCAGTAAAGGTTATTCAATTAAATTCCATTCAATTCCACTCAATTCCATTCAATTCAAATCCAATTACATTCAATTCCACTCAATTTAATTCAATTCCATCCAGTTCAATTCCATTCAATTAATCGGTCAAGGACGTTTCTTGGGCCCCTATAAGATTATCCACGCGTATAGTGATCCTAATCAGTTAAGAGAACCACAAACTGGCTCACAGCTCAGGCCAAACGAAGGCGACTAACTGGATTATTACTATTATCCAGGACCATCTGGAATCAAATCCTCAAATTCAATGTCTTCACTTCGCTTATGAGGAATCAATATTAACCAGTGACCCACGGGTAATGGTTATCCATACATGTATAGTTAATTATATATTTTATAGAATTATATTTTAAATGCTGTAAAATTTGACTACACGTATTTAAGCTATTCATCGAAAAATAATTAAAAATTATAAAAATTAATAAAATGGCCATTTCAAATTATAGACTTAATTCACTTATACTTTTAATATTTCAGGTTTCATTACACACACACACACACACACACACACACCACACACACGTGTGTATATATATATGTATGGGATGAATTTCACATTTAAAGACGTGAAACAAATAATTGGCGCATCTCCACAAGGAAAAATGAAAAACGATTCCATTGCCTTTCGTGTACAGTTGATTACACGAAAGGCCTTGGAATCGCTTTCCATTTTTCATTGTGGGTGTGCATCAATATATAATATATTATATATATTATAATATCATTTGTTAAGAAATTATATATTATAGTTAATCTTGTATTATTTAAAAATACTTATTATAATTTTCAATCAATGCAACATGGCAACATTGCAACATTTTCAGTAGAGAGACTTAAAGTTTCCATTAAAATTAAAACAAAAGCAAATATTTTTTAAGAGAGTTAAATTCCTTGATTTTATATACAAAGTATAAATTTTAAACCATAGTTATTCGTGTGGAATAAAGATAGAAAACTGTATTAAAAAGGCTTGTTAGTAATGATTTATACGTTTCCTTAAGAAATAGTGTAGGAATAAATCCTGCAAAGGAAAAAAAAAAATTGGTTTTTAATTTAAAATTTACGATGTGAAGATTCGTCCACACATGAAGTTAGATGGAGAGAGACATATTTTAATTATAAGCTCAGGAATAATAATAATAATAATAATAATAATAATAATAATAATAATATAATATTATTATAATTATTATTATTCCTATTTATTTATTTATTTGTAGTTAATATTTGGTCAAATTGCAATTTGGTGAATTGGCCTCGTGCAGGACGCGATGAACTCTTGAAATAAGATAATTCTTTTGTAAATTTTTCTTCGTCAGTAAATGTATTCATCTTTTGTATTATAAGTGACTAAAATTAATTGCTGTCAACAAAGAGGAACGTATTGGCACCTCGTTAGTGACTATTGAAATCTTCTTAACTTATCTACGTCAGTTTCCTCATCAACTTACAATTGATATTTCTTGGACAGGTATCCTAGACACCTTTATTATCAGTGTATACAATGAACGGAGCGCCTATCATAATTCTATGCTATAAATTATAATTACGGTTTATTGCTCCGAGTAAATATATACGGCTGATAGTATCAGATTTTTCTCAACTCCGTATTCTACATTAGACTTCGTTCAGATAAGGTCTCAAAACGAGCAAACCTACTAAGAGAAATTTATGAAAGGGGAAAATAGGGCTCTTAAGGATAGAAGCATTAATCATAGCGGTCAATACGTAACTTCAAGAAGCCTGAAGCCCATAACACGGTTCGAGAAAGGCTTATAAAGTCGAAGAAATACAGTCGTTGTAGGACCTTTTAGAATTTAAAAGCAGCGTCGATATACGTAGAACCACAGGGGCGTAAACCTATGTTTTGGCCCTACCATATTTTACATTTGCGTTTAGAGAGTTTCATCCACAATAAACGAATGATTTAAATAACATATGACATGAATAGCGTCAATATTTATATATTGACCAATATCGTAGTTTTTAACCGGGTCATAAAAAATAAATTTAATTCGCATTAGGCCACTCATTTATTTTAATATCTATTATTTTTTCATTCGTATAGCCAATTATCATCCTACGTAAACGCGGAACATAGCATTATAACCTCTTTTTTCATACGCCGTATTGCTATTTACTAAATATATTGTTTCGTTGTACAAATAATCTAAAAGAATGAAGTCAATTTCTTTCGTAAAGCTGGTTTAAGGCTAAGGAGCTATTTATTTTTGCTTTCGCCAAGCAAATGATACAAATTATGTTAAATTATTGTTAATATAACGTGTATTTATATATAATATCTAAAGAATGTCTTCAGTTTATATATATATATATATATATATATATATATATATAATATATATATAGATATATATATATTATATATGATGCACATCCACAAGGAAAATTTAAAACTTTTAATTTTTCCTTGTGAAAGTGCATAATTTATTTATTTCATGCTTTTAATTGTGAAATTAATTTTATATATATATATATATATATATATATATATATATATATATATATATATATATATTATATATATATATACATATACGAGTATATGTATGTGTGTATGTATGTATGTTTGGCAGAATTAACTCATGAGTTTTGTAAAATTGAGCCGGGAATGGAAAAAAGGTGTATCCTTAACACGTAAATTCAACTATTGACTGGAATGTGATGTTAGGTGCAAACTTTAACAAACTTTGTGATGAAGGTAGAGCCTTTGTTTAAGCCAAGTGGGTATCTCGAGTCGAAAAGCCATAGATGGGAGACAGAAAAGTAATAAAATGTAGAATAGACAAGCCATAAATAACTGTGATAGGCGGGAAGGATTTTTACGCTATGGATAAAAGCTTGTCGTAAACGTCTCTTAGCTTTTGTAATTTAATTGAGAATCGTAAAATTGGGAATTTTTATGGTATTAGCAATCATTTTTATAGTGAAATAAACATAATAAAATAATACGTATGCGTTGATGGCGAAGCTTGTTTATATTGTTAGATTCATAAGGGGGAAAAAGTATGTTTAAAATCGAATAAAGAATCCAAAATTAATTACAGGCGAACCAGTTGGCTTTTTTTTTCTTTTTTTTTTTTATTCATAAAATACTGTTGACCCCGAACATATATAAATTACTAAAGATGTGTGTATTAAATATACACTGTGACAGTAAATGACACATTAAAACATCGATATAAATTTATGATTAAATAGGAGGAAAAGTTTAAGGATTATTTTTTATTTCTTTTTTTATACGTTGAATACTTCAATTAAATATTTTCGGTGATAATAATAATAATAATAATAATAATATAATAATAATAATAATGAATGGTTATTGCGTCTATCCTCAATAGAGGGATGTATTAAAGCGAATATTACTTTAAAATTTATTATTTTTTTTAGATAATATACATAAAAGGGTGTATTATATATATATATATATATAAAGGGCTTTTGTGGTAATGTTTAAGTGTTATCTACTCATGAGATATATATATATATATATATATATATATATATATTATATATATATATATATATATATATATATATATCATGAGAGAGAGATATATATATATATAGTATATATATATATATATATAAAGGGCTTTTGTGGTAATGTTTAAGTTATCTACTCTACATAGTAAATCACTGTTAATCAATGTAAGACCTAATCAATGTAACTAATTTTATTAAAGGAAGGTCGCTGTTACGATGATAATTATTGCATGTCATATGAAAAATAAAATAATAATAATAATAATAATAATAATAAATGTACAAAATATCATAAAATATTCACTAAAGCACTTTGATACTTACTAAATATTTAGATTTTATATATCGTTATATTTCATTACAGTTTAATTATTTTCCCTCACTTAACTGTTTATCTTTAGACTTAATTGCTTATGCATAGATAAGCAACAGGTATTTAAAGGTAACATCTTAAAGGAACTAATAATAATGTATGCATACAATCTTTATTTAAAAGTTATCTACATAAAATAGAAGTAAAATGTACAAATTGCATATGCAAAGCAAACTGCGGAAAACTAATCTTAACACCCATTAAAGTTTCAAGCCCGGATCGGCATATAATTCTGATCCTCGGAAACCCTGTGAAGCTCTTCTAGTTAAAACAAAACATCTTGTTAACTTCATGAAATGTGTTTAACAATTCAGCTCCCAGGCTATTCACGCCTTTAAAGGATACATTTCATTGCTTTTCAACCCTCTTTTCAAGGGGTATAAAGACTAAATTGGAATAAAACTTTACCAAGGGTTAAGATGCTTTGTTTTAAAGATTTGGTCACGACATCTAGATTGCGCTCTCATGTACCTGCCCGTAATTTGTCTAATTCTCGTGTGGTTTTACCTTACCTTAACGAAGAGGAACAGAGAGAGGGAGAATAAGAAAACTGAATAAGATCAGAGGAGGAAGGAAACGCCATTTGGATTGTGGAGGCAGTTCAGGCCACTTAGAAAGATTAAATAGCGAACTGAACAAATTTTTACCGCAGAAACCAAATTTATATACGAGGTGTAAATGTCTGAAAACAGCATGAAATGAAGTGCAGAAAAGGATGGGTTTTTCTTTTTGTTTTGTTTTTTTATTGTTTTTGTTTTTAATGAACGATTAAACGTATTTATTTTAAGGATTTATTGCGCACTTTAACGGCTTCTAATGAAATAAGGAAATATTACCATTGAATGTTAACGTAGAGTGAAAATTACAGCATGAGTAGATTAACACTGCATTCTGCTCTCTTTTAGTATATATATATATATATATATATATATATATATATATATATATATATATATATATATATATTTTTAGGGTCTATATAGAAATATTGTTAAAGAATAGTATGTGTGCATCAAAGCTGTCTGTCGCATCTTTCACTCATGAAAGTGCCACTACGGAAGTGCCACTGTTTGATTTCTTTAATATTTAAAATTACTTAACATATATATATATATATATATATATATATATATATATATATATAACTTTAATTACATTATACAAAAAAGCTGAATAAAATTACAAGGCAAATCAAGTGAACAAATACTTATTACCTCATACCTTTAACAACGGGGGGCATTTTTGTATAGCTGTTAGATAGATGCACAGCCAAATATAGACGGTATTATAATTTAATCGATATAGACATGGCATTGCTCAGTATGCGTGTTACGTTTTTCTTTATATAGTTATAACGTAAATAAGGGGGGGGGGGTCTAAAAAAAACAAGCCATGTATGCATATTTCGTTCTTAAATGTGCCCCACCATTTTTTACAGGTGCCAAATTATTATTTCATATATATATATATATATATATATATATATATTGAAGGAATTATTATTTTATTTTTATTTTATTGTGTTTTATTTATATTTATTTTAAGATAAACTAAAACTAAATAGATTTTCAAGAAATATTTTGGGGGATAGTCGATTCCACGTGCGAGGTCTCTGGTTACGTTGAATGCAAGATTGGTTGAGGTTTCAAAGAATTTATAATTCGTGAGAGATGCCTCGTACATTTGGTGCTTGTGATATATCGCTTATTGTGTGTGTATCACGTATTAATTCTATATGTTCAATTATGAAATGTATCCCATATACAGTATATATACACCAAATAATTTTTTTATATACGCTGATCTGTATGGATCAATTAAACTTTATACTGTAAACTAATAAATTGGGGTTGCAAAGGGGACCCCCCCCCCTCACCAACATTATCGAAAATTTTTGTCAGATAGATAAACCTGAACCATAATCATTAACCAGGATAGTCAGCAAAGAGCCCTTGTTCACCACGTGAGGTCCACTTTACAGTCAGTGCCTGTAGACATTGCATATAATATCACTTTATTGTAATGAGCAGAACAGTATTATTCACAAAATGGATTATTATAAGTTTACAGTTGTTACAGTAAAGCAGAAAATATCATGGACCAAGTTTACAGTCATTAGAGTGAAACAAAAACTTGTATGGACCAAAAACAAGACACAAAGACGATTGACAGTTTCGACGTTCATTCTATTCTCAGACGAATCAAAATATAATCAATTCGCCTGGGATGACGGAACCCAGCATGGTGTGAACAATGACCAGTCAGGTATTTCAGAGATCCTGTCTCAAGACCACAGTTCATCAAGGTTAGATTTTAGAGCAATGGCATGACACAAATTTGGGATGGTGCTAAGATTCAGAACGTCTTTATTCTGCTAAATAAATATCCATTCTTGAGAATTAGCTGTTACTGTCTGTGGTGTGTGTGTATATATATATAGATATATATATATATATATATATATATATATATATATATATTATATATATACGCTGTAAAAACTGCCACATGCCACACAACTCCAAAACTACCACTCAATCAACGAAACAGAAGGGTCTACGGGTTCTTCCCTGGGCACCTACAACACTTGACACGAGCATATTTAAGGAGCCTCTTGATCATCATTTTGTAAACGAAGCAGCGTGACATAACAGCTATGAAAAAAAACGTTAAGAGAACTTTAGCAGAAAATAGACCAACTTATGATACAAATGTTCAATCATTGCTTCTACTCCGAGATATGCCGTTCCCATTCATATAAAACCCGTACGTGAAAACTAACTGTATATAAGTTGAGTTTTGTCTCTCGTCTTATTTTCATCTTCGGTATGTAGATTAAGTGCCATAACAAAATTTATGGTGTCAGCTATAGTGCCATGTACACTGTACAGTATACTTTATATTTTCCTGCTATCCGACGAAGATGCAATTACGCATTCAAGAATTACCAAGTGGCACATTTTCTATCATGTATGAACACCCGGTAGCTCAGTGGTCACAGTGGCAGACGCTGGGCGTTGAACCTCTGGTTCGCCCTCACCCCCCTGCCTGCTGGCTCTTGGTTGAGTTGAGTTAGCCGCTTACCTGTCATTGCTCGGGCTAAAGATGACCCTTGGGGCATACTCACCCCACATCGTGGGGAAATGAGCTTCCTGGCTGTTATCATTTTACCTTTATGTATGAAGTTAATAACACTAACAAAATTTAACATACTGTTATTTTTTGTAAAATTTTTCATGGCGTATACATACAAATGTGTACTAGACAACCTATATATATATATATATATATATATATATATATATATATATATATATATATATATATATATATATATATGTTATAATGATAATCTACAGAACAGATCTACAGAAGCTCAGGCTAACAAGACCCTAAGATCCACTCTAAAGTTAGCCCGAGAGGAAGAAGAGAGTAGGGGGTTAAAAGAAGAGAAGAGGGAGTTAAAAGAAGAGAATAAGGGGTTAAGTAAGTAGCAAAACCTATCATTCGTGGGTTAACCTATCATTCATGGGTTCAGGGACCTAATTAACCCCCTGTATCTCTCCAAAAGGTCAGGTACTCTCGTATCGGGCCTATACGAGTCGTTGCCCCCTACCATCGTCACTAACATTGAGTGACGGGAGGCAACATCAATCCTATCTACTTCACCTCTAATTGTCAACCCTGTTCCCTGGTAGACAAACCCTCCGCCTCTTGGTTGGATTCCGTTCGACGAACTCCTTATCCATATGACGCGCACTAAGGAGTCCCCAATTAAAATCGTTTCCCCCTCGTTCACATCCCTATCTAACTGGGCGAAAGGGTTCGAAACCTCGATAGGGTGGGGGATTCCTATCGCCTAACGTACGTGGCTTAACTACATCCTTAACTACTCTAAATCACTCCCAATCTACTAATCTCGGGCCTACCTTAACCCCTTCCTTAACTCTATCTAACCTTTCCGATAAGCTCCCTATACTAGAAACTAGGTTCCTAACCTCACCCTTCAACTTACTAACGTCTTCAACGTTAGTATAGGTTCGGCCTTGGTCAACTGTAAGCCTACCCCTCCCTGCCCTCAACAAGCGCTGCAAGTCTTCCCTCACCTTGCGTACACTACGTTTTAAATCCACTATCTCTTCACCCAATTCACAAAAGAAACAAACCGATCTCTTTGTAATCGCCATAGGACCGCCGTTGTAATCTTTAAAATCAGTACATCACCGATTAACCCCACACCTAGCATACGACGCTTTCTACGACGGCATCGCGCAAGTTAAAGTAGGTAACGTTTATAACCGTCACAAGTTTAAGTTAAATTAAGCAGGCACGCTTTGAAAACTTCTAAATTGCTAAAAACCACTAATATTCAGTTACTTAACGGAAACAATGTGAATATAAACGCAAGTATACAAAATTCAGAACTTTCCAACAGTAAATTTATCAGCAATATCCAAAAGTAGAAACAATATCAGAGAGCCTAATGAATGCGTCCGCTCAGTAAGGAGTCAGAAGCGTCCGCTCAGTAATGATAATGATGACGATGATGATGATAATGATGATGTCTGTCTGTTCGTTTATACACGCCTAGATGACTAGGGTAATCTGCACCGAATTTAGTATACACATTAAAGGGGAACTAGGGAAAGTTTTACTAACACATCAGCCCCTGTCAGTCCTCTCCCTAAGGGGAGGACTGGCAGGAGGCCCCTCTAAACTAGGGTAAGGGTAATTTGCAACAAATTTAATATACAAATTAAAGCAGAACCAGGAAGGTTTTAGTAACAAAGCCGTCCCTCCTAGTACCCCATTTCCCTCCCTTAGGTTGTGTTTCAGGGGCTTTTGCTGCTCGGTCATTCTAATATTAGTTAATATATATATATATATTTAGTGGACCTAGTTTTAGCCGTTTAAGGTGATAATGATTTAATTGTATGCAACGATTGATTAAGGCAATGACTGATTGCTTTATAATGATAGGCTGGGTTAATAATAATTTATGATGTAATACAGTATCACCGATTGGAATGAATGGTTATTTGATTAGGTCCACCATACTATTGGAAGTGACCGAAATGGCAGCGAGGGTCACCAGCTTGATTTACGCTCAAGCAAATTAATGTTAAGGTTATAAAAGACACCTTATGGGTTTTGTAGTTTATTATGAAAATAAATCCGTTATTTTATTCACTGTGATATAATAAAGAATTGACAGTAATTAATTGGTAGTTTTACGTTATGCTTATGGCATAGGCTTAGCTAATGAAATGAAATGTTAATAGCTTAATTGACACGTATAAATAATACTCATCGATGGTATGTAAATGGCATGCAACATAGAACATTGGATGGGCCTAGCATGATATAAAGAATGCACGTGCGTTTGGTGCATTGAATAAAATACTTGACACTGATTAAATAGGCTAAATGATTGCGTGGATGCACAAGGAATAATTGATGCGGCCTAATAATAATGGATTGAAATGCTTGCACAAATATCCTTTATATATAAGAACATTATGTGATGTTAAATGATTACGTCAAGAGAACATTTATTTAACACACAAAATATTGACTTGAACATAATGACGGATGATACGCGGAATAACGGTATAAAATGACACTTGAATTGGATGACAGGCCTACTGCGTTATTAACGGGAGTCAATGGACGCGTGATTACACACTTTGGGAGTATAGCCTACCGTTCGGCGGTAGGCTAATGTAGGCTTCACAAGAGTACTTAGGATAGGGGTACTTATCTTATGGTGACGTAAACTTTGTTGAAGGCGGGTTGAAACGAACCTATTACGCAGATTGGAGTTGTCGTTGTCCGTTAAGCCTCTTGAGATGATGATGGATGTAGGCTTCGTGGAGGCCTGAGGTGATGTTACTTCTCGAGGTGCAGGCTGGCCTTGTGATATTGCAGGCGTAGGCCTGTGGTGCGGAAGATATCTCGAGGAACGTGGAGAAACTTGAAGGCCGACCCGGCAAACCGCAGGCCCGAAGTGATTCCGGTTGGGCCTCGAAGGATTACTTCTGCAGGCGGTCTGTAGATCTTACTTGATGATAACTGTAGGCCTTGAAGAAAGTAGCGGCCACGGCCCCTCGGCCAGGGGGCCGGACAGCGGCTGGTGGACGCGCTGCTCACGTGATGACGTGCGTACGAGTGAGTGAGAGTGAGTATAAGTGGAAGCTCCTTTTATACCGTAGGCCTGTGACGTAGATCTTAAGACGCTTTGTCCACGCGTCTTTTAGTTGTTAACGGTTTTCGTTCGCTCCCATTGGGAAGAAATAGACGCTCCATTGTTTGACTCTTGCCCACGTGTTTTTTCCAAGTTCTTTGATGATAGCGTGGAAGTAAAGGATCTGTCTATTTGTTGGTCTATTTCTTGTCGATTCGCTACAAGTAGTTCCCTCTCAGAGACGAAGGAACGATACTAAGAAGAAATACCATTCTGTTGGGAGACCTGATGAGGCCACTCCGAGATTTGACGCTTGGCCTGGTATGTCGTGGTATTCCTGACGCAGGAAGGAGTGAAGGGTCGTTTCGGAGCGGGGAGATGCTCGGAAGAGGAGGCGCTGTTGGATGGGGTGGGGGTTCCGCAGGGGAGTGGGGTTGGGGTACGGCAGGAATGGGGGACAGTGAGGAGCGAACGGAGGAAACGAGAGGGGCGGGGGGACTGTGTTGGAGTTCGAATGCTGTGCCCGTAACTCGTCGCGTGGTTGTTCTCGTTGAGGTCGCTCCTGCCGCAGGGGTTGGGCTTCGGCAGGAATGTGGAGCAATGAAGAGTGGACGAAGGAAGGACCAGTTCTCCAAGGGCCGGGGAACTGTCTGAGTTCGAATGCTGTGCCCGTAACTCGTCGTGTGGATGTTGTCGTCGAGGTCGCTCCTGCCGAAGGGAGAAAAGGAAACGTCGTTCGAGTCCACGAGCAGCAGAAGTAATCCACGGAATGATGCAAAGAGACAGTTGATGAAGGCAGGGGATCGCCACCCCTGTGCCTGAAGTGTCTGTTTTGCGTGGATGCTCTGCTCGTTGACGAAAAGAATGCTTTCTTTTTGGCCTTCCCGTAGGGATGGGGAAGGGTAACCGGTCGTGCTTGCGGAAAAAAATTCGCTGATGCAATAAGGCACGTCACCAGATTTGTCGCCAAATGATTTACCGTACAACGGCGAGACGGGACCGTTGAATATTTTTGGACGAGGTGGTGACGAAAGAATGCGCCGTTTGAACGAATTTGGGACTGACTGCAGCGCTGGGGGGGGGGGGGGTGAGTGTTGTCCTGAGGCGTTAGGTGGTGAATTTCGTGAGTCCCTCCACGATCCGTTTGACGACGGAACAGGACCCAATGCCAGTGGTGGCTTCTCCAAGGGGTCGCCGCGCCCCTGCCGTCAGGAGGCAGTGAGACTCGACTCAGGGGGACGCACTCGGGAATTTGAAAGGTGCGATGATTGTGCCGCGGCACATGACCGCGAGGCAGTAAGACATTAGTTAATAAGGGACCGCGCGAACGAATATCACTGTTTGCAAGTAGGCCTAGTTAATTTCACTGAATTTATGAAACCGTACGTACATAGAAATTTGATATGGCTGCAGAAAATCACATTGAATTTATGAATACCGTATTTACATAGAAATTATTTAATGTGGCTGCAAAAAAATGAAATGGTCAATAATAGCTAAGCACAAGGATCACTGTGAATAATAACGTAAAATAAGTTCGAGTCACTCCAGGGTTACACCAATTTTTTGGTGAACCTAGTTTTAGCCGTTTAAGGTGATAATGATTTAATTGTATGCACGATTGATTAAGGCAATGACTGATTCTTTATAATGATAGGCTGGGTTAATAATAATTTATGATGTAATACAGTATCACCGATTGGAATGAATGGTTATTTGATTAGGTCCCCATACTATTGGAAGTGACCGAAATGGCAGCGAGGGTCACCAGCTTGATTTACGCTCAAGCAAATTAATGTTAAGGTTATAAAAGACACCTTATGGGTTTTGTAGTTTATTATGAAAATAAATCCGTTATTTTATTCACTGTGATATAATAAAGAATTGACAGTAATTAATTGGTAGATTTACGTTATGCTCATGGCATAGGCTTAGCTAATGAAATGAAATGTTAATAGCTTAATTGACACGTATAAATAATACTCATCGATGGTATGTAAATGGCATGCAACATAGAACATTGGATGGGCCTAGCATGATATAAAGAATGCACGTGCGTTTGGTGCATTGAATAGAATACTTGACACTGATTAAATAGGCTAAATGATTGCGTGGATGCACAAGGAATAATTGATGCGGCCTAATAATAATGGATTGAAATGCTTGCACAAATATCCTTTATATATAAGAACATTATGTGATGTTAAATGATTACGTCAAGAGAACATTTATTTAACACACAAAATATATGACTTGAACATAATGATGGATGATACGCGGAATAACGGTATAAAAATGACACTTGAATTGGATGACAGGCCTACTGCGTTATTAACGGGAGTCAATGGACGCGTGATTACACACTTTGGGAGTATAGCCTACCGTTCGGCGGTAGGCTAATGTAGCTTCACAAGAGTACTTAGGATAGGGGTACTTATCTTATGGTGACGTAAACTTTGTTGAAGGCGGGTTGAAAACGAACCTATTACGCAGATTGGAGTTGTCGTTGTCCGTTAAGCCTCTTGAGATGATGGATGTAGCTTCGTAGAGGCCTGAGGTGATGTTACTTCTCGAGGTGCAGGCTGGCCTTGTGATATTGCAGGCGTAGGCCTGTGGTGCGGAAGATATCTCGAGGAACGTGGAGAAACTTGAAGGCCGACCCGGCAAACCGCAAGCCCGAAGTGATTCCGGTTGGGCCTCGAAGGATTACTTCTGCAGGCGGTCTGTAGATCTTACTTGATGATAACTGTAGGCCTTGAAGAAAGTAGCGGCCACGGCCCCTCGGCCAGGGGCCGGACAGCGGCTGGTGGACGCGCTGCTCACGTGATGACGTGCGTACGAGTGAGTGAGAGTGAGTATAAGTGGAAGCTCCTTTTATACCGTAGGCCTGTGACGTAGATCTTAAGACGCTTTGTCCACGCGTCTTTTAGTTGTTAACGATTTTCGTTCACTCCCATTGGGAAGAAATAGACGCTCCATTGTTTGACTCTTGCCACGTGTTTTTTCCAAGTTCTTTGATGATAGCGTGGAAGTAAAGGATCTGTCTATTTGTTGGTCTATTTCTTGTCGATCCGCTATATATATATATATATATATATACAGGGTGGGCGGAAAGTAGCTCCCTATTTGGATTGGTAAAAAAATATGTATATTATCCATTTATTTCAGAAGAAATAATATGAAAAGGTAGGCATACATGGTAGGTTTTCTCTAAAATTCAATGTGGGCTCCAACTCTTTCCACCAGCTTCTGGAGCCGCCCAGGAATGGCGTCCACTGACTTTAGCAGGAACTCCGGCGGGATGGAGGACATGACTTCCCGAATTCGGTCCTCCAGTTCTTCCAATGTCCTCGGTTTGGTGCGGTAGACTTCTTCCTTACCCACCCCCAAAGAAAGAAGTCGCACGGTTACCGCTGAAAAACGGCAGAATCAGTTCAGTGTAACGGTGTGGTGTGGTATGACCTCAGATCAGGTTGTGGGCCCGTTCCTTCTGCGCAACACCATGAATGCTGAGCGGTACCTTGCTATGTTGCGAAACGAGGTCTGGTCGGTTGTCAGCACATGGTAGAACATCGACGATCTGATATTTATGCAAGATGGCGCCCCTCCGCACTTCGCTCTTGTTGTCCGTGAGTGGCTGGATGCCCACTTCCCTGGGCGTTGGATGGGTCGTCGTGGTCCACATCAATGGCCAGCCAGGAGCCCCGACTTGACACCGTGCGACCTCTTTCTTTGGGGGTGGGTAAAGGAGAAGTCTACCGCACCAAACCGAGGACATTGGAAGAACTGGAGGACCGAATTCGGGAAGTCATGTCCTCCATCCCGCCGGAGTTCCTGCTAAAGTCAGTGGACGCCATTCCTGGGCGGCTCCAGAAGCTGGTGGAAAGAGTTGGAGCCCACATTGAATTTTAGAGAAAACCTACCATGTATGCCTACCTTTTCATATTATTTCTTCTGAAATAAATGGATAATATACGTATTTTTTTACCAATCCAAATAGGGAGCTACTTTCCGCCCACCCTGTATATATATATATATATATATATATATATATATATATATATATATATATATACACTGTATATGTATATATGGGATTGAACTCAGAATGGTCCCCCTGAGGTCTTTTCATGATACACACAGACCGTGCACGTGCATGTAACAAGGAACTCTTCTGGGAAAATTAAATCCACTATACAGTATAGTAGACAGCTAAGTGACTTTTCACTTCAAATCATGATGCAAAGGTCCCCTTTGGTATGGAAGTTCCTTAGGCCATAGGAAAAAATGTATCCAAAGACACAAGTTGTATCTTAATCCAAGATGGCCGCCGTCGGCCATATTGGAAAACATGGCCGACTCAGAGCCAAGGAACCGTTTGTCATAGAAACTATTATGATACATGTTTTCCAGCTAATTTGAGGTCGCTGAACTCATGTCTGGCATCAATTTTACATTTGGAATGCATTTAAAAGTCAAATCCTGGAAATGATACACAAAGTTGACATTTTGATAAAATTTATGAAAACAGAATTTAGAGGCATGGAAGCAAGAATTGCAAATTGAATGATAAATTTACAAGTTCTGTGGTATCTAAATAGTATAAGTGATACATAGTATACTAGACCAATAACTAGCCGACTCAAATATATCATCACACAATGTTGTGACAATGTAAGCACATTCATGACATTCCTTCGTTCAGCACTAACCTGATTCCTCATCTATCTATCTGTACCTCACTCATCTTACCAGTGTGGAAGCACGAACCTTTACATCTACAGATATACATGCAGGGCTTCCCCCGCACGTAGCACTTACAAGGAGCCTTACAGTCTGTCTTACACTGGCAAATGACAAGCTCTGTTATGAGTAGTATGGGCGCAAAAGGGGAGAGATTAATACAATTGCAAATGTTGATAAGGAAATGTTGCAAGTTGATATGCAACAAATGGGAAGGTGGTGTTGCAAGCTGTTGTGCAACAAATGAGGAGGGGAAATGTTGCAAGCTGCTATACAACAAATGGGAAGGGGAAAGGTTGCAAGCTGTTATGTAACAAAGGGGGAAGGGAAATGTTGCAAGAGCAACAAGGCGTTATGCAACTTGGGGGCGGAGTTATCCCCCAAGAGAAAGAGAGAGGAGAAGGAGAGAGAGAGGAGGAGAGGTGTTCGCCTGGCAGGAGCCAAGCGCATATTAAGACTTCAGCCGATCGGCCGTTGTCTTAAAGGGCCCCTAATCAGCCAGCTGGCTTAATCAGCCAGTTGGCTTATCTGACTGAGTTGCCAGATTGCGCTTATTTATTTAATTAAAGCATATATTCTGGCTTAATGAGATGAGGGCTACGACTTTCAGGAGCTCATCCCTCAACACCACGTAACCGATATGAGGGCTACGACTTTCAGGAGCTCATCCCATCAACACACGTAACCGATATGAGGGCTACAACCAAGCGTCCAAACTTAGACGATTAGTGGTGAAACTATTAAACAACAACCCACCAACCACCTCCACCACCGCCTTACTTACCAGCTCCTGGTAGACCGACAAGGTCTCTAAATACGACCCAATAAACAGAGCTATTAAACATAAACGAATATGTTTATGGGACCAAGTTAAAAAAAGGCAACGCCAATAGTTTTTCTATTGAGCTTCTCCTGATTTAACAAGGCCTATTTGATATTTGGTGGAGCGATCTTTTAAAAAAAAAATCGAATAAGATAAACTAAGTTTAATACAAATACAAATTTTCATCATAATACGCAATTTTATCCTTAAACTATAACATGAAAGCATTAAAATGATTTTTAAACAAAATAGAAATTAAATTAGGGGTAACTTATTAATTTTTCCTCTTTTAGCCAATTTTTGTGTTTCAATATAAATTTATCTTTAAGACACAATTTTATCCTTAAACTATAACATAAAAAGTATTAATATGAATTTTAAAACAAATAGAAATTAAATTAGGGGTAACTTATTATTTTTTCCTCTTTTATCCAATTATTGTGTTGCAATATAAATTTATCTTTAAGACACCAATATATCTTTAAACCTTATTACAAAAAATATTAATGATTTTTAAAACAAAATAGATTCTATTTCGGAATAACTTATTCATTTTTCCTCTTTTGGCCAATTATTTTGTTTCAATATAAATTTATCTTTAAGACACAATTTTATCCTTAAACTATAACATAAAAAGCATTAATATGATTTTTAAAACAAAATAGATTCTATTTCGGGGTAACTTATTCATTTTTCCTTTTTTGGGCAATTATTTTGTTTCAATATAAATTTATCTTTAAGACACCAATATATATTTAAGCCTTATTACAAAATATATTAATATGATTTTAAAAACAAAATAGATTCTGTCTCGAGGTAACTTATTCACCTTTCCTTATTTACTTGCAGCCCTGCCGCGACACTGCTGCATTATTTTTTAATATAATTAAAACCAGCATTCACGATCATATTAAATCTTACTGTTGAAGATATCCTGAAATAATGATGCAAAATTATTTTAAAAGGTATAGACTGTTCGAAGTATCTTAAACTTTGATACAAAAAAACAATAACATAAATGGATTTTAAGTTTTAGCTAGCTTACCCCAATAAATATCGTTTTCTAAACGTATTTATAAAACATGGAATTTGTGGCATAACTCATATAATTGCACTTTCTACAATTCAATAATTGGATTTAACATGATTACTGCATTATATTTATTGTAATTTTAAACCAGCTTTTGGGACATTAAATAAATTTTCTTCAGTGCAATTCACGAATTAAACACGGCCTTGAGGATTCGAATTATAATACAGCGTATTGTTACAAAAACATTTAAAAACGTAGAAGATTGGATTCTATCCACACACCCCAGATTTCACGGGGCAACCAATCACAGCCCTGTGGGCGAAGCCCAGAACCTCTGTTTGGCTGCTATACAGGCCTACGCGTCAGCCCCGCCAAAAATTCACCGATAGCCAATAGGAAGCTAGCATTTCGGGTGTTGTGGGTTGGTCACAAGCCCCCTTTATAAAAGGGAGCAGTTCATCTCAGAGCCTCAGTTCGTATGTTTTTTCACTTAGTGCTTTTCAAATATACACTATGAGTCAGTTATCGCCCTACAATTCTCCTGATTTGTTTGAAGATCGAGATTTCTACCCATCAGCTGCGCTCCACCTTTTCAGCGCTGCAGATCGAATGAACTTTTATCTACGCAGATTGTTACGGAAAATTGGGACGAAATGCAAGAACCTTTCAATGAAGACGATATTAAAATATAAATGATTATATTCTGCGGTTCATTCAGTGTTAACTTATAAGTGTCGCAATAATTGTTTTGAAAAATAGTTTGCGTTTATTCTCGGTCTACTGTATATATATAACGTTTCAAACGGTGTTAACTTATAAAAGGCCGCAATAAACGCGTTTTGAAAAATATTTTTAATTATTCTCTGTTTCCTTCGGGGTTATTTCGGCATATATATATATATATATATATATATATATATATATATATATGATACACACAGACCGTGCATGGAACAAGGAACTCTTCTGGGATAATTAAATCCACTATAGTCCGAATAAGTAATGGTAAATGACAAATACCATAGTTTTTCTTTTTCATGATGCAAGCCCGACGTGGGCAACGGGACTCTCGCAAAGAGGTCCCATAAATAAATCGAGTAATATTTAGGGTCCCCGCCCCCATTTGAAAATAAGCCCCCTATTCACACAAAAAATGGTGATTTTTGGAGATATTTTGGTCATAGTTTCCTTACTAATCATCATATTTAAAAAATTTGCTACCAAAATGTAGAGAATAACGGTATCCTCTTATTGTGAACGTTTTAAACTATTTTAGTTGCATACGGTGCTGATATTTGAGTGGACCTTATGAAATTTTTTCCTCTGTTTTCATTTCCATAACATTTATTTTCAGTATTTCCAGGTTTTATTTACAAAAAGTATGCAAATATAACCAAATATATGATAAATTTGCTTTTCTTTCAGAATTCTATTATAGATTTGCTTAATTTCATAGTTTATTAAAATTAGTCAATAGTCATGGCTAACAGTAAGCCAATATTAAGAACAGACCTAAGAAAATATGATTCTTTATTGGGAAAGTTAGTGGAAGACATATGCGCAAGAGAAGGAAGCATGCTTCCAACGAATAGTGAAGTTCTCAGTCACCTTTTCTTCTTGAGAAGGGATCAAATGAAAAGTGACAATGTGTCAAAGGAAGAAAATATTTTGAGAGTATTAGATAAGGTAGAAAAGGTGTGAATTATGGCTAGCATACCATCAAAATCCGTTAGAAAGCAGAAAGGACCCAAAAAAATGTTGTGTGATTTGATAAAAGAGCATGAGAAGTTGGGTAAAAATATAAAGAGATGTTATGAAACCCAAAAAACATCTTTTCTGTCTTGTTTAGATAACTTATTATATATCAACTGAAAATGTATGTAATGAGATCCAAAATGATACATTGAGAACTATACAACAGAATGAGGATCTTCGCTTTTAGGAAGATCAGCGAAGTGCTAGAATATATTCTCTGGGTCCGATCGATAAAGCTTATGTAGCCAAACTGATCAAAAAGACCGCTAGAATAGAAGGTGAAGAACGAAGAAAATTGAAAGAAAAAGAGCGAAAGGCATTAGAAGAGACACACAAATTTGAATCATCTGAAGGCGAGTTAGTGGACTCAAGTAATGGTGAAGATGATTTTACTCCGCGCCCAAGCCCATCAAAACGTCCTAAGTTACTACAGTCAACATTAATATCTAATACAGCTGATCGTTTAGGACTATCATTCGGACAACGCTCGACATTTGCATCTGTGGTAACAGCTGAATGTGGGCTAGATTTAAAAGAGATGTCATTATCGAAAAGTACTTCTGTGCAAGCTGCGAAAAAGTCGAGGAAAGCTACTGCTGACACTATTAAAGAGTCATTCAACCCACCTTAATTTTGTGTAGTCCACTATGACAGCAAAATGATACTGAATGTTTCAGGAGGAAAGCAGGATCGATTGGCAATACTTATATCGGGAGAGAATGTTGAGAAACTTCTCTCGATATCCGATATCGGTGTCTCAACTGGATTAACAAAAGCGTGTACTGTTTTTAGCACAATCCAAGAACGGAAATTACAGGATAAGGTTTACGGAATGGTATTCGATACTACTTCATCCAATACTGGCTGGACAAAAGGGGCTTGTAAAGTACTGGAAGACCTCTTTGGAAAAAATTATTATAGCTCGCTTGTCGCCACCATATAGCAGAACGAGTTTTGTCAGCAGTGTATCTAAAGGTATTTGGAAAATCTACTTCACCCGAAAACGAATCTTTCAAGACGTTCAGAGATGTTATATGGGAGAAACTAGATACTAAGCAACCCTTCAAACAGCTATCTATCAATGACAGACATCTCAAGGACCTGAAAAAATGCGTCATAGATTTTATGACAGATTTGCTCAAAGATAACCAGAGCCTTCCCAGGGATGATTACAAAGAGGTAACTGAAACAACTATGCTCGTTTTAGGAGAAATTCCTGCCGGAGGAATACACTGGATCAAGCCAGGAGCTCTCCATCACGCCAGATGGATGGCTGTCATACTGTATACGAATAAGATGTTAACATTTTCAGACCAAGCCGGATATGATAATGTTACAATAAAAAGCTGGAAAGAGTATGCTTGTTTACATCGCTGATCTACTCCAAGTACTGCTATCAGTCACCAACCCACTTGAGGCTCCTGAAAATGACTTCCCCCTATACAACGAATTAGTTTAGTACAAAAAGATTGATATGGAAGTAGCGGAAGCTGCCCTCAACACTCTAAAAGGTCATTACTGGTAACTATCTGAAGAACTTGTAACCATTTCTCTCTTTGGAGATTTACCTCAGTGAAAAGGACAAGGTGGCCATAAACCTTTCCTCTTTCAATCAACCACCAGAATTCAAAGGGTAAGCCGATATTTCCCATCCTAAAAGAACGAATTAAAATTCAGCAATTAGTTTGTCCAAACTCATAGTTTGTATTCAAAGTTCTTGGTTCAACGGGAGATTGGATAAGGACTTCAGCTGTAACGTGGGACAGCAACAATGATTTTCAACGGATGAAGAGAATACTCTCTTCAACTAAGGTTGTTAATGACACTGCAGAAAGGGTTATCAAACCTTTGCAGGATTTTCATGGCTCATGTAGGGATGAAGATGAATTTCAGGCATTGCTTCAAGTTGTAGAGGAAAACAGGCTTGTTTTCCCAAAGTTTTCCAAACAAGGTCTCTTGAATTTGTAATTTCTTTCCATTTATAATTTCATTTCATTTACAATTTTTCATTATAATTTCAAGAATAGCACTTTGTTTCTATTTGATTAAAATTGTTTTGTGTTTGTATTTCATAATAAAAAAAAAAAACGATGGGGCTTTGCATATTTTTTTAGATTAATAAAAATTTAAGTCTACAGTTGTCATTTTTTTGCAAACTTTACTAATTTTAATCTACTAAACATGTGCAAAGTTGTTCCCACTTTGAATTTCTAAACCAAGAAAGTGTTGCTCATTTAAGCCCATCTGTTTTTTTTATTTATATTTTCAAAGCCCATCGCCGCAGAGCTGCATTGGGATGCTCTATGGATGGCGGTGACACCCAAAGTATATAAGATAATATTTTATTACAGTTCAGATCTTCCAAAGATATAAAACAGCAGCATTTTTCTCTTAGAAAATGCATCAAAATGACCAAAGAGATATAAAAATTTTAATAAATTTAACTCAAAGGTTAATAAAAAACTATTCAAATTGAAGCACATTATTATTCTCTACATTTTGATAGCAAAATTTTTTAAATACGATGATTAGTAAGGAAAGTAGGACAAAAAATATCTCCAAATATCACCATTTTTGTGTGTGAATATTTTTTAAATGGGGGGGGGCCTAAATATTATCCGATTGTCTTTTTTTTGGTTTATTCATGGTTTTTTTGTCAATTTATCACAATATAAGAGGTAAGCACCATAAGTTTTCAAAAAAAGTCCAAAAGTGACACACCCTACTGCATACACTTTTATCGTTCATCTCTGTGTCGCACAAATCGAATAATTTTTTAAAAATTCTAAATCCCTTCCCACGTGACATGTGCAGGAGAAATGAAAGGCAATACAGGCCGCACGTTTCGCTATAATATCCTTGAAAGCGATACGGGTTCCACACAATCTCAGGTACATGTAATTTTGCGATAAACTGCACAACCACAGAATCATTCCACGGCTGAGTGCCGAATGAGTCAAAATAGTACATTCTTTCCCTATTTTTAAAATAGATTGCAAACCAATGAATTCCCTCACCCCCCACAATGTCGGTGTTAACGATAATCCCGTACCGCTTCAATATTTCATTCTTCGCAAACACACCGATAAATTTTGGGCGTGTGAAACGGTCACTTTTCATTACTCTCTGGAGTGTATTTGCGTCCATTTTAAAAGTCTGTGATCACGTTCCTGAAACGATCAAATTCTATTAGTGCCTGTGATTCGAGGTAAATTAGCACACTTATAGGCGCGTCTATAGGCTTGGCAAATTCCAACCTCACTGAAATGTTCCCACTCTGCTGTAGACTTAAATGCGTATTTGCGCCAGCAGACAAGTTAGGCGTAATATCAAATGAATAAATGTTAAATTCTTCGACAAATTCTTTCTGCGTTACACCAAACCCAAGTTCGTCACAGGCGCCTGTAGTATGAACCAGACTACTATATGCTCTCGCGCAGAGCGGGAACACAGCGTCTGATGAGTAGTCTGTAATCATGGTCTCTCCCAAAGCGATGCCATTTACGTATAGAGTAACATTTTTAAGGCCGAAATTCTCGAATTTAAAGGCACTCTTTTTATATTTTCCATTCGTCGAGGCGTGGTCCTGTATTCCAATTAATATCCTTTTAGGTAGGACTCCAAGGGCCACGTTTTCTAGTTGCTTCGAGGCCAACCAGGCGGACACCGTGTATATTTGATCTGTACCCTCTTAATTGGGTATTTTACTGTGGCGTGTATTAAGTCTTTCTCAATTTCTATTTGTTTTGGCGAACTTAATTTCACTCGGCGTATACGCAAATACGTCTCCATGATGTGAATCACAACGGGTTTCGCGCCCTCTTCTTGATCAGATCCCAGATTTATGCAGATCTCAGGAATCGTGCGGGTAATCTTCAACTTCATACCCACCCCGTTCATAAGCAGTTTCTCCTGGAATGTGAAATCTGTATGAAGACGTTCAAAACATTCGTATATCTTTTTTTTAGAATTTTTAAATTTATCCTTTATACCATTTTCAACTTTAGTATGGTAATATCCCTCAGCGGTTAAAAAGGTGTCCTTCGCTTCTTTTGAAAAGTTGAGGACATTTTCCAGATAGGCTCGTAGGTAGTAGTACCCCGTTCCTGCCGAGATGTTAACCTGGTTTAAATACACATCACACTGGCTGAATATGGAGTGTAAAAAGTTGGTTTCAGGGTAGGCAGAGTAACTATCATCGCAGTCCGTTCCATCAGAATGGGCTATACGCAGTTTAGCGTACATGTGCATGCAGCTTGGGTCAGAAAAGTAAGGGCCTGAGCTGGGTATCACGAATTCTATGGGGGCACAAGGCGAACTAATTGTGTTTAATGGGTTAATTGTAATAAAGTCGCTATGCTCAATAGAGACCTGAGTGGGGGGCATATCAAAGAGGGATAGTTCTGAATT
The DNA here is from genome assembly GCA_023014485.1 of Bathynomus jamesi. Lineage (NCBI taxonomy): Eukaryota > Metazoa > Arthropoda > Malacostraca > Isopoda > Cirolanidae > Bathynomus > Bathynomus jamesi. Next base: position 12,466 of record JAJOZX010015605.1, on the reverse strand, counting down.
ACAGCATTGTGAACTACCCGGATGGATGAAACGCGCCATGACGAGTCAGAAATAGGGCCACTTCCCTCGACAAGTATTAGTCAGCCTATGATTCGTGAGAATAGTGTCCTCAGCTTATATCAGTTAAAAAAATGATCAGCCATAGGTTTCATACGCTTAGAGCATCTCTTTTTTATTTCCTTTTACGTTTAGCGCCACGTGATGGTAATCCCTTCTTCCTGGCAGATCTCTTCTTTCTGCCACCACGCATTTTTCTCTTTGCATCTTTGATGATTTCGTCCCGTGTACGTTTTAAATGTTTTTTTAGAGCTTCTTTAGGCTTAGTTCCGCCTATTATGTCTTCTGCCGCGTTAAAACCTGTTTGTAACGCCTTCCGCCCTAGGTACCTGGCACCCCTCTTCAACAGTGGGACAGCGGTGCGTAGTATGGATGAAAAATGGATCCAAGTCCACTCCCACGCTGGTATCTCACTCCTCGGTAGACTGTGAATGGCCTTCGGGTCATTATAAACGGCGAAAGTGTAGTTTCACTGTTAAGCTCCCATCACCGAATGGGAAATTTTTTCCCTCAATCGTTCTTATATATATCGAGATGTTGGTTAATAGATTAGTCGCAACATTCACATAATGGGGCTTGTCATATGTAATGCTCAAACTTTTCCCTCTATGGTTGGGGATGTGTGCAATGTTCAGCAGGCGCGCCTGGGTGTCCCCAACAAATTTGTGCTCTAGGATATTGCTGTAAATATAGCACATGTCTGGGGGCGGAGAGCTTTCACCCAATTTCTCCATCTTCAATTGATACATTAAGCTGAACAAGTCATGCTGTGCCTCGTGAAAGGTATCTCTTTGGAGAGCTGCGCTATATCGGCCCTCAGCCACAATTGTGAACAGCTCTTTATCTTTAATATTTCTACTAAGCGTTGACTTTAACTTCAATGTGCATGCAGGCGTGTCTATGTTTACGACTTCAAAAAGTAAATCGTTTGTCAGGTACGACTTTTCAAGACTCTTGTTTAACCCCATCACAATGTCCATGGCTGTATCATAATGCCCGATTCCTAGCGATACATTTGTGCTATAGTACTGTTCCTCACCGAACAGGACTGAACGCATAGTATTGTCTAAGGTTATGCCTAATTTTTCGCACTCATCGATTCTTCTAAGGATCAGAAATATGATTTGCTCATTTTCAAGAGTTAAAAATTTGGAGACTAACTGGAGTTCACATAAACCCACCTCATACGAATCACGCTCCAATTCACTGGGTCCGTGGAGTTCTGTCACAAAGTTGGCAAGGGTGTTGTTAGGATGTACAGACAGAAAAGAAGAGGACGGGAGTGTGACATAGAAGTGGCTAGGTGCCATGCTGCATACTAATTAAGCTTCATTATTGCAGCAGCTTTTATATAGGTGTTGAAGCTTTCTGGGTAACCCAGCCATTTCACCAGGTACATTTTTTCTCTTTCCTGAACCTTTGCTGCCTAAAATTTTTTCAATTTTAAACACTTTTTCCTAAATTAAATGTCACTTTCTGCAACTCCGGTAAAAGCCTCCATCGATCTCTTCCCCATTCAAATCTTCAACGTAATACATCATTATCTCACCCTTAGGTCTCATAGCACGAACTTTAAAAATCTCACATGTCCATCCTTGATCAAATCCCTTCGCGAATTTATTTCGAGAACGTGATAGCCTTACATAATCATTGATTTTGAAATGCGTAGAGTGTGGTGGCGGTGCTCCATCTCTTCTCACCACTGGCACCGTACCTCTTTCTAAAACTTCGTTAAGTGTTGTGCCAATCATACGGTGGTGTGAACGGTTGTATGATTATGCCAATGACCCGAGACCGTTTATATATCTGTATGTGTTTTTATGTGTAAAATAGCGATGCATGCGCTCCTTTATGGTACGTTGAATTCTTTCAGCTAAAGAGGCCTTATGTATAGAACTGCCAGTGTAGTAACTGATATTAAACTGTCAGCATGTTCTGAAAAGCGCGACGTATAAATTATTTCCCCATATCCGTACAAAAATAGCCAGGAACCCTTTCTTCTTTTAACATCAACGTTTTGGTCGCTTTAGCAACTGTTTCAGCCGATTTATTTTTCAGGGGAATTAGCCACAGATATCTAGAGAATACATCTATTATGAATAGGATGTAGCGGTGTCCGTCATTATACACTGAATATCTTTGCATGTCTGTTAAATCCGCTTGCCTGCGGTTGTCTTGGCCGTTTTAAACCTTTTTCTCACCGGTTTATGAAGTGTATAAGCATCCTGTTCCTGCAAAACCGCTCAACATCTTTTTTCCCTACACCGTAAACACTTATGTACAGTCTATTAACGCCACCATAGGAGGCGGGGTTAGAAATGTCATAATAGCGTTTACTTAATATGTTAGCCATTTGCATATTTTAGAGACACGTGGATAGGTTGGACGTTTGTCTTTCTTTTCTTTTCAGAGACGCTGCTGCTGGGGGCGGTGGCGTACTCAGTTGTGACACATGCGAGACTTGATCCAGGTCTTTTAACCTATTCAGATTACCTATCAATGTTTTGGGGACATTTATTTGTTGTAGTCTTGCTTTAATATGTTTCCATCTGTTGGTGAGGGTCTGTCCCACTTTCTCACCAGATCATGAACAATATCAACGATATTGGATCCTTACTCACTCAATAGATTATAAAGACTTAAGCCTTTATTCCTCAATGTATGTGGGAGGCTGTTTTTTAGCACATGTTCGATGTGTTGTTTCCGTTGTTCTTTGGTTGGTCATCTCTAACGTCGGGGCCAGGTCTGTGTCGCCATGCTCAGCGCTACTCGCGCTGTGCCTAATAACCACGGGAGCTCTATAGGATTCTATAATCTTCGTACTCATGAAGAAATTTCTTCAAAGCCTCTTGGTACAAGAGCCTTTTCTCATCAGGTGACTTTTCACTGTTTAATAGGGCTAGCAACTCGCTTTCCATTCTTTTAAGCCTACTTTTACGGGGTTCTAGAGCCGTGTCTGGAATCTTTGAACTTTGCAATGAAGCATACACCTCGTGCGGAATCACAACCACCTTCTTCATTATATTAATCTGAAAATAAGATGGGTAGGAATGATCCTCTTCTTTGTACAATAATTCGCTTTTTCTTACCCACAGTTTGACTTTTATGAGCGAGCGCTCTTATTATGTTCTTGTAATGACGTAAGCGAGCCTTCTGAGAAGGTTTCATTGGCACATTACATTTTACAGATGCATTTTAAAAAGTCAGAGTCGATATTTTTAACAAACATCTGTTGCAGTGCCCGGGACAATCGTTGATAGATTTTTATTAATTCACGATATTTCTTCAGCCTATTTGTCATTCTGGAATATACACCGTTTCAGGTTCGCTTGGGAATATATTCGTTCTTAGAAGCACCCTAAATGTGTTTCGCGGGTGAAGGTCACAAAGCAAATATCCATAACGCCGGTTTGTGGCTTCTTTATAAACCTCCAAAAACTCCTTACGCTGATTCTGGAACATTTGACTGGCTAATACCCCAATTTGTGACACATCTCTACGTTGTGCGAATAAGACTAGATATTGTGTATTTAGCGACACATCGCGCATGTATCTATTTTTGAAAAATAGATTCTGGTTGATGAAGAATACGCTTATGTTAAGATGGTGGGAGAACACTGTAAATGTCTCGGCAAACGTTTTATCCATTTCCAACATGAGATCGTCAATTACAATAACTGTATGCTCATTACCTTTTAACGAATTAACGTCATACCCCTTGTGGAACAAAATTTCATCTTGGTACTCGTTGAACACTGACTGATACGTCGAATAGCACCATATTACTTTATGCACAAATTTTGAGAACATCCCCCTTATCTTTAATGATTTTAAGCATAAATACAGTTTTTCCACATCCTGTAGGGCCAGATATAATACATGTGGAGGGGCTTGTGAACCTGAATTTTTCTACAGATTCCATCTCTAACACGTCACACCCCTAAGTGGGTCATTTACAAAATTTTGAGTGCTTCCTTATATTTTGTTTTCTTCTTCCACAGAACCGTGAATGACGACGATGTACAGCACCCCATCATCGATATCACAGACGAACCCGATGACCGTGCAGCTACAGAACCCTTCCCCGCGACGAACCCTCACCAGCGACACCTGTAGCATGCGACAGTTCAAAGCGGAAGCATGATGAAGAACCCTCCACGTCAGGTATAAAGCGTGCCAGGATTGCTCCGGTTGTTAGACCCCAGTAATAGACCCCAACCCTCAACGTCTTACGACACAACCCCCACAATAGTACCTTCCTCAAATATGCCCCATTGTTCAGTTCCGGGTACTTCCTCCACAACAGCTTCTCATACTGTGGAGGATGGTATAACATTCGAGTTGGTGCGCACCGCTACCCCCACCCCTGCCCTGACTAGAAATCGGTACGTGGTCAGGGTTGACCCTGGATCCCTGTATACCAACGGACTGCGGCGCGTAGTTGAACGTATTGTGGAGTTTGCCCTTCAGAACCGCGACGAACGTGAAGTCCGGACGAGGTTATCCTTCAGGTTCGGGTCAGATGAGGGGGACGATTTTTGGGTGGTAATACCGTTCAGACGTTTGGCGGCTGTAGATATAGATATATCTTGGGGCGTATAATGCAAGCCTCTCAAAGTGGTACATCCTTCAATATGGACAACTTCATGGTAGATATTGACAGAGTATTCCGGTTGCGGGTCATAGTGCCACACCTTATACTCTTAATTTCAATTCTCCGGTTATTTACAGAAAGCATTTAAACGTCGATCGTGGTTGTGGTTTTATAGCAATAATTTTAGCTCATATGTTCACTGTGCTAAATACTTGGACGCAAAAAATTTGGTTGCCCACGGTTGTGCAGCGTGCCCGTAAACTGGCTTCAGATTGTAAGCTTGAGTTTGAGTGTAATATGGGTCCTGAAGAACTGAGAAGGGCCGAGCAGGAAATGAATGCACGTATAGTCGTATTTGGAATGGATGATCGTCGTAGGACTGTGTATGTTTTTAAAAGCAGCGTGAGAGATCGTACAAGACCTCTACTTATTTTAGGATTGTCAGGAACATCGTATCTCCCCATCCGTAACATAAGGGCTCTCTACGCCAGTTATGATAAAAGTCGAAAATATGGAAGGCATCATGATTTGTGTAAGGGTTGTCTCGAGTTTGCTGATGATATGGTGAAACATTGTAAGGATTGCTACATGGTATGTGAGCAGTGTAAAAGCCCCAAATGTGAAAGTCAGGTAGTTGAAACGAGAAGAGGGAATGTAATGTGTGTAGACGTACATTTTTCAATAATAAATGCTTTGAACTCCATAAATCAAATGGCACTTGCAGGAAAATGAGGATTTGTAAGTGCGGTATGTTTCACATGATGGATAATTGGGGAATTTCAAACATAAATGCGATGAAATTCACTGTTCTACATGTCATGAAAAATATAAGGCGGATGGAGTGAAGCATGTATGTTATATGAAAGATGCTAAACCTAAAAATAGCCCTTGTATAACCGTGTACTACGATATAGAAACTTACACGAACGCTGAAACCAAAGAGGTCATTCCACATTTACTCGTAAGTCAGACTATCTGTGATGAGTGCATGGAGCTCGAGTGTGATGAGTGCCACAAATGTGGAAAACGGACAAACGTTTAAAACGAATGCACACGACAGCCCTGTGAAACTCTTTGTCCTATATTGTCAAATTAGCGGACAAGTTAAAAAAATGACTGTGTATATTCTTGCCCATAACGGGGCGAAATTTGACACACAGTTCCTTTATAAGGAGCTGCTTGAACACGAGTCGTCTGCGATATTTACAGGTGATCCCTTGAAAAGAGGCAACAAACTAATACAGATGCAGATAAGAGGTAATGTACAGTTTAAAGACACCCTGCTGTTCACACCTTGTAAATTAGCAAAGCTGCCCAAGGTCATGGGCGTAGCCGCTGAAGTTTCAAAAGGGTATTTCCCTTACACATTCCTCACTAACGAAACTTTGAATTACGTAGGACTACCTCCACCCAAACATTACTTTAACTACACCAACATGAGTGATAGTGAGCGTGAAGATTTTGACCGCTACTACAACAGTTTTAATGAAGCTAATCCATACAATATAGCCGATGAATGTGAACGTTATTGCGTGAATGACGTACGTGTACTTAGAGTATGCTTTCAAGCCTTTAGAAGGATGTACATAACCCGTTTCAAATGCGATCCGCTGCAAGTCGCGACCACGATCGCCTCATTATGTTTTACAGTGTTCAAGAATAACTTCATGCCTAAAGACACCTTAGCAATCATTCACAGAAACAACCCCGCAGTTATGGGCACAAGGCTATTTACTGGCTCATACACCTACAGCAACAGACCGGGTATACATAAAACATGCCGCAACACGGGTGAAGTACCCGTTAAGGTCAATGGTCGTGTTTTTGGGTTGACGGCCTAAATGAGGATCCAGCCACTGGTGAGAAGCGTGTGTATTCCTTTAACGGCTGCTGGTGGCGTGGATGCCCGCGCGCTGAATGTGCCTTCTCATGGGACCTTTATGGAATATCCCCGCCGACAGCCTCGCATGGACCCGTAACCGTGATCAACTTATAGGCTCCCAGTTCACTCACAAAATCGTGTGGGAGCATGAGCACGATGCACGGATGGAAACAGATGGCCAGTACCGTGAAGAAATAAGGACCATCAAACGTTCAATGGTGTTGGACCCCCTTAAATGCGGTAACAGCTTGTTTTGAGGGCGCACAAACCCATAGAAGCTATACTTGCAGCCTACGGAGGGCGTGAAACTCCACTACTACGAGTGCTTCTCTTTATACCCCTACGTGATGAAGAACAATCCGTACCCCGTAGGTGTACCTGAAAAAGTGGTGGATCCCACCATACCAACCATCGAGGAGTTTTCAGCTAACTTGAATGAGCTTTGGACTCTCTTTCGTAGACGTGCTACCTCCTCGCGATTTATGGAAGCCGATCTTATCTGTCGTTATAGATCACAAGCTCATGTTTCCCCTGTGCGTGAAGTGAGCAGAAGAGAACAACGGCAATTGTGACCATACAATCAACCAGCGTAAGATCAGAGATGTATATACAAGCCCTGAGCTGGCCCTAGCCGTTCACCATGGGTATAGAATATTGAAGATACATGAGGTGTGGAGGATTCAGAAGCTACCAAACCTTTTCAGACCATATATAAACGCTTTTTCGAAGGATAAAGTAGAAGCATCGGGATATCCGCGAGGGGTTGACACCGAAGGTGAAAAAACGGCTTATATTCAGCGTTACCGTGCCCATGAAGGTATACAGCTTGACCGATCCCAAATTGTTAAGAATCCTGGCAAGCGCTTTAGTGCAAAGTTGTGCTAAACAGTCTTTGGGGAAATTTGCACAGAATACCGGCAAAGGGAACGTCCATTTGGCACAAAGTTATAGTGAAGTCTGGGATTATGCCAACGCTCCCGATAAAGAGGTCATGGAGATTGTGAATGTAGGTAATACTTATATAATAAAGTACAATATCACCGAGCTGGCCACAGATACCTCACGGGTTACAAACATACCTGTAGCCAGTTTCACAACGGCCTAAGCTCGCATCAAACTTTGGGATCTATTGCACTCTCTTGGACGGAGGGTGTTGTACGCCGATACAGATAGCGTGATATTCACAGCGAGGGAAGATGAATACATGCCCGCTATTGGGGAGTTTCTCGGAGAGCTAACTGACGAGATCAAGGATGAGTATGGTGATGGTGCATACGCAGGCTCGTTTGTGTCAACAGGGCCAAAAACCGATGGGGTACGGGTGAGGGTAGGGGATGATATGAAGTATATCGTGAAGGCTAAGGGTATTACGCTTAACCATGCGAAACATCGAGTCGTTAACTTTGACTCGTTGAAGAAACTAGTGTGCTTGGAAGATGAGGGTGACCAGCTACCCCAACTGACTGTGGGGACGCACAATTTTCGGGCGCAGAACCTGGGGTGTGTGAAGGAACTTAGGGGCACGAAGGTATGCCGTAGCACCTATAGGAAGCGATACCAGGTGCCTGGTACCTATGATACCGTACCCTTTGGTTACCTTAATCCTTGATTGTATTTATATATATGTGTATTGATATGTTTATTTATCACGTATATTTGTACCAATTAAGGTTTCATTTTCTCCTTTGCGTGCGTGTGTGTGTGTGTGTACAGTAAAAAGCTAAGCCCCGCCCACTGTAAGATCGGCAACGTGAGTTCTGCCACTACCTGAGCATATCTCTATCCCTGCGTGCTCAGTTGACCTTTGCATACCCTTGAGCTCAGACGTGTATTCTCCCGCGTAGAAGAACAATAGTAATGGCTACCTTTAATATTGCGTGTTTAACATTTATGGAGTAGTATTCGGCAAAGTGCCAAGATGTGGTGGATACTGAAAAACTCCCTATTCCCCCCTCCTTTGATACTTTTAAGGCTACATTGAGCCGTGCGAAGGACCAAGATGTTCAAATACTCTACGAGTATTATGGCGAGGGTATTGTAGGATTTCGTAGTACAAACGATGTATTGAAGTATGTTATAGACTTAACCTTTATAAAGGCACACATATACCGCGAAGTAGAAAAAGCAACACGTTCAGAAGATAAGCAACGGTTATGGATAGTGAGTCTTGTTGATGAGTGGTGACAAGCGATATTATGTCATGTTACATCATACCGACTACTCGTACCCTACCGTTGAGAATGTAAATCTTGTCATCATGGAGAATCTTAAGTATTTTTACCACTATATAATATATATCATGACGAGGTTTGTAGTGAGGTTGTGGCTAATGGGCTGTGTGAGTTTTTAACAGACTTTAGAGACGAGTATCGCTTGTTAAACAAAAAGGATAAATATGGACATATGTTTCTCTCAAATAGTGCACCGGATTGTGAAGATGTTTAGTTTGTGGAAATGAACGTCTGGTGAGTGATAAAACATTAAAACCGGTATTGCTTCATGTAGCGGAAAATTCTGTTTGTCCAAGGGCACAAGTGTTCGAACAAGCCTGTACACGCTTCAGCAGTTTATGGTGTGACTCGCTCCCCCAGCGAGCCGCCCACCCGTGTACCTCACGAAACACACGAGTTCGAACAAACCCGTACACGTTTCATCAGCGTGACTCACTCCGCCCGTCGAGCCGATCCGTCCACCTGTGGCTCATAGTCATCTCAGAGCTTGAACCGAGTGGACGTGCGAATACGATGGAACTTCCTTTGAGAAGCATTCTCAACGCCTCGTACGATGTCTCCGTGACGAAGTCATTGCGCGTGTTCAGGCGTGAAACCGGCACCATTAACTATGTACTTGAAACGATTTGCAGGCAAGCAAACTCTGGTAAACGTAATGTTATTTATTTAAGTGTTGAGGAGATGAATAGAGTCTTCGTGATAGTTGAGAAGTGGGGAGAGGACCGTTATAAAATACCTGCAGGTGTAGGTACAAGAAGAGAGCAGATTAGTGACGCCCCCTCATATGCCGTTGTTTGCACGTTGTGTATAAATAACGAACAGCCATGCATTGATATACGACTGATGTGGAAGAATGCATCTGATAATAACGTTCTTGTCCCTACGCGAAACCGTTTCATCCTCGACAGAATGTTTGAAATCGTCGGATTCCGCAAGCTGAAGCCTATATTAGACGCTCGTGTTACGGATATGATTTATTTTGACACGGTTCTTGAATACGCATACACCGCTCTGCTCGACGGATTTATCGAATGTAGGAATGAACAAGGCGAGAATGGTCTAGAGCTGGATGCATATTTAAAAGGTTTAGATTCTTCGAAATATCCTGAACTTTGGTACAAAGCACTTGAGCGGTACAGGGCAGCGCTTGCCTACACTGTTCACCCTGAAGAGCTGTACCGCTATATAATGAATAGCTGTCGTTACGACTTGGAAGATTATTTCAATTGCCGCTATGCAGAGTGAAGAAGAGTTCACGATTGAAAAGCTCGGGACGGTAAGAAAAAACCTTCGATTGGAAAGGCGTGTTTATAAACTTGTATTTAATAATGATGTTGTGGTTAACGACGACCTCTTTGTGCGTGCTTTTGACTGTATTCTAGCCGTGTTTAAAGATAACTTGCCAACCGAATGTAAAGTGGGTACAAAAATAGTATTGAACGATATAAAAGCCATTTATGTCGAGTATATGCATCCATATAAGTTAAACTGTGAAGTATTGCTTGGACGGTTTTACCGTGTAGTACAAAGTAATAAGGATGTGAATGTAGACTCGATTACGTGTGAGTTTAGCGTTTTGCGCCGTAGAACATAAAGATGTATATTTAATTATTTAATTGTGTGTATATATATATATATATATATATATATATATATATATATATATATATATATATATATATATATTTCCTGTACTAATATGCAATTGATTATACGTTTCGTATATTATTATTTTCAATTATTTAATATACCCCGTAGAACATAAAGATGTATATTTATTTATATTTTTATATATATATATAATATAGTTTTTTCCTGTACTAATATGCATTTGATTATACGTTTCGTATATTATTATTTTCAATATATTTAATTATTTAATATAAGTATATATATATATATATATATATATATATATTATTTTCCTGTACTAATATATTGATAATACAACGTTTTGTATATTTTATTATATAGTTCCGTTCGTCGTTTCTTATCTTATTATTATTTTTGATCCATATATATATTCCATTGTATACTTATTATATATTCATCGTCCGTATACTATTATTATTTTTGATCATATATATTCCATTGTATATTTATTTTCTATATATTTTCATTAATTCGCCTAAATAAACAGAATGATGTAATGGTGTTTTATTTAATTCTTTTGGTTGTACACGTTATTTAATTATATCAATTGGCTGGCTTCTATAACGGATTTCTAAACCAGAATATATGCATTAATTAAATAAATAGCGCTATCTGGCAACTCAACCTGTAAACCTGACAAGCCATTTACGTCTTCTAAGTCAGCTGCCTGTTTAAGTCAGAATATAATATGCTTTAATTAAATAAATAAGCGTAATCTGGCAACTCAGCCAGATAACGTCAACTGGCTGATTAAGCCAGCTGCTGATTAGGAACATATTAAGACAACGGCCGCTCGGCTGAAGTCTTAATATGTGCTTGGCTCCTGCCAGGCGAACACCTCTCCCCTTCTCTTCCTTCTCCTCTCTCTTTCTCTTGGGGGATAACTCCGCCTCCAAGTTGCATAACCTCGTGTTGTTCTTGCAACATTCCCCCATCCCCCTTTGTTGCATAACATCTTGCAACATTTCTCTTCTCCCTTGCTGCACACCATCTTGCAACATTTCCCCGCCCGTTGTTACATAGCAACTTGCAACATTCCCCTGTTGCATAACTTATGCAACATTGATCAGCAATTGCATTTCACTCTCCCCTTTTGCGCCCATACTACTGGTATGTCCCGTGAAATGGTGGTAATTGTGGTGTAGAGTGGAGTTGGCGCAGAGTTGGGGGATTCTTGCTGCCATCCCTATTCCGTTTGAGAGACTGGAGCTGGAGCTTTAATGAGCGTAATACCCACACGTGTCTACCATGAAGTCACAAGAGAAATAACTGATTAGTTGAAATAACACTTTTAGAAATACCAGGCCGTCTTCTTGCCTTTGCCATAGAACGCTGAGGTCGTGTCGCATTCCGTTAACCCATGAAATGCTGGCAGTGCCATTGCCTTGGATGGTCCAAGTCCGCGGGCGATGACATTCGCTGGAATGTACCTGGCAAGGAATGTAGAGATGAGTTAGACAATGGCCTCATGATCTAAAAGCTATCGGTACACTGCAGACACTGGCTTAAAGACGCTTCAATAAAATGACTGTACCTGAAGTGACGCCGCGATCCGAAGGCAACCAGAGTTCATCATCCTCTGTCAGAACGGCGAGGCGCTTGTCATAGAGGGCCGTCAAGTCAGCCATTGCCGTGACGTTCCTGAAACACGGTTATCTTCAATAAAGTCAAGTAACTCGTTGAGACATGTGCTCGGGTCACCTGAGTCGCATGACTGTCAGTCGTGTCACATCCGACCGTCGCCGCTTTCCTGTAGAGACGAGTCAGGCATGCACGATGATAGACGGCATTAATAGCGACCATGTCACCGGCAGAAAGTTTAGCCAACAGACATTTGTCACCTAACACCGAGGCGCAATCATTGACTTTTTATCCAAATCAAGAGTGGAGGCCTTCCTCAGCTCTTCTGTTGCCCACTTCGTCACAGAAGCATGGAGTGTCGACTGGTTCGCTCGAAGATGTAGAGGGTGAGGGTGAGGCCTTTGTGATGGACCTGGCACAACTGTTCATGCGGCGAGTTTCACCGGCTAACTGACTCTTGCCCTTGAT